>CATIWM010327900.1:0-10716 GCA_949671775.1 Mallotus repandus | reverse complement strand
ATAAAAATGTAGAAATATTAATTAAAAGAAAAAAATATAGAAATGAATAAAAATAAATAAATAAATAAAGTGCAAAAACAATATCTAATTGGGCGGGAGCACTTTTACCTTGGAAGATCATAGAATTACCCCACGGGGAGTTAGCCGCACCTACGAATGATATAAATACTACCCCCAATTGGTAGAAAAAAACCCGCAACCCCTTGGGGTTATCCTGCACTTGGAAGAATAAAAATGTCAACTTTATACCAAAATACCCACTTTTTACATAAAAGGAAAAATTATGCAAAAATAGTGAAAAATGCAAGAAATGAATGCAAACACTCTCGGATTCACCCGAACTGCCCACTTCTCCAACATATATTATAATCAAACTTCAAGATCACCACAAAAATCACAACTTCACTAACATAATATATATTCAAGACAAAATGAATAAAATGCAAGAAATGAGAAGAAGATGGAGTAAAATGAAATAAAAATGATTTTTAATTAAAAATAATTGGGAGATCATCGAAGGGGTCGAGTAATTACCCTTGTAGCATGCTTTGACTTAGTTGGGCTCGATTTGGATTTATGCATCTACATCCTAAGGAAGAAGTAATTTTTGATTTGAGTTTTTAGGGAAAAATGAGTCTCTAAATGCTTTAGGAGAGGGAGAGAGAGAGAGATAGAGAGAAAAAAATTGTCCAAAGTGGTATGGAATTCTCTCTCTAGGAGAGAATTTTTTAAAAAATAAGCCAATCCTCCAAAAAGGTAATTTTTTGAATTTTTATATTTCAAGGTCTTCGACCCACGGTCTTGGGTCATTTGACCCATGCTCTTAGGTCCACGACCCATGAGACTAGGCTTGGACCCACGCGCATGGGTCAAATGACCCACGTAAGAGCTTCATGGGTCAAATGACCCATACGTGTGGGTGGTGACCCGCACTCGTGGGTTGATCCATCTAAATATGCCTTTGCCATTCCTTCGGTCCTTTTTTGGGCCTAATTTGGCCTTTTAGTGCTTATATGGTTATTTTTGGTTTCTTTTTTTCTTATTTTTGGGTTTTTACTCAGTCTGAGCATGCCTGGGAAGACTCTTGAAGGAGCTTTCCCTTTGTAGGAATCCTTCTTCATCGGATTTTTGAGGGACCGTCAAAATTTGAGTATCAACACTATATGACTCTGATACCCCTCTCTCTAAGTCTCACTTTGAAACTAGATGTGCATCTCTAATCACGCACATCACTGTCATAGGCTCATAAACAACACCCAAACTCATGACAAAAAGCTCCTAAACATAGCACTGAGGGTGGAACCGATGTCAACTAAAAAAAGAAAATAGGTGTGCTAATCAAAACTTAGATCTAAGTCAATATGACATGTACATCCTTGGAAGTCTAGTAGAAAAATCCAATGGTGGTACATACACTATCAAGGTACTCCTCACGAATAACAAACATGCGAATTCAGGCTTCTATAGGCTCGATTGCTACATGAAAGGTATGCTCTGCATCTACATCATGGCATATGTTATACTTTACTAACGTCTCGATCGTGGTCACCTCATAAGTCATCATGGCCCACTGTACTACATCTTAAATAACTTCTAACTATACAAGCAAAAATATACACAACACATATGTTGGAAAACAGAAGAAAAGTGAGTGTCAGTAAAGAAAATTACACAATGAGTATAAACAATATTAATAATAAAGAGAGCTCAACCAAAATCAAATATCCAGGTTTGTCATATTATAAATTATTTTATTATTTTACTTCAGATGTAATATATTTTTTTATTCAAGTTTTGTGATTCTCAAGTGTAGTTTCTTTTGGCACAATGTTGGTTTAATTTCACTTTCACATAACTCATTCTTTGTATTACTCAATCATGTTGAATGTAGTATTCCTTATAAAATTTGACATTAAAGCTTATTATCTTGCATTCACATTATCATTATATATCATATATCATCACTATAATATCATATCTCATCACACCATAGAGTGGATCCGTTTAACATGTATCACTGTAACTCAATGATATAGTTCACACAAATTGTATCTCAAAAAACTAGATAGTCTGTATGCATACATATTGAACTATATAAATTTGCCCTAAAGGCATATTAAATTTGTGTGCTGTTCTAAGGCATATTAAATCTGTGTGCTGTTCTTAAGAAAATTATCTATCAATTGACTAACACTATTTTATTAATACTCATCATTACCATGCTTTATATGTATACTTTTAATTGGTTATAACATTTCATTATTTTCTTACATTATAAAATTTTTAGATACATTTTCATTTTGGTGCAAAATGAATAATTTATAAAAGGCATAATACATACGTGACCACCTGTACTTAGCGTAGTTTATCAATTTGACACCTCAAATTACAGTTTTGCCATTTTAACACTTAAAACTCACCTAAACTGCACTAATTTAATGTAATGCTACATTTTCCACCCTTTGTACTTGCCACTTTTTGTTAATTTGGCACCTCTACTTATAGTTTTTGTTCAGTCAAATCGTTAAGATGTGACAAGTGTTGATTTGTTATTTTATGTTGTATGTGTTGATATGGGTTTTAAAATTGCATTTTAGGAAAGTTCAGTTATTGAAATGGCAAAACAGTAAGAGGTGTCAAACTAATAAAAGGTAACAAGTACAGAGGGCACAAATGTATTATGCCTTTATAAAACTTTATTATCTTCATTGGAGAGTTGAACGAATCATGTGGTCTTTAATTACTTTGCATTATTAACATTCTTTGAATAAAAGTTTCCTAAATATGCATGTAAATTAATTTTCTTTTGACTTTATATTCCTATAAATGAGATTAAATAGGTTAGTTATGGTACTTTAAGTTCACTTAATCTCCTTTGCATATAATAGGGGATTCATAAATGTTATGACTCATATATAAGAAATTATTTTATTCTTAAGTATGTATTATAGGATTAGTTTTTATAATTAATTGTGTTTTAACTTAGTTTGGACTTAGTTATAGGTCATTAAAGGGTCGACATAGTACTAAGGCATCATCCTATTGTACTAACGCATCACCTTAGTGGCATTCTCTATACATAATTGAAAGGGCATGTGTCAAGGTACTAGGGCATCATCTTAGTGCTAAGGTATCACCTTAAAGTACTAATGCATTGCCTTATTGTGCAGTGTGGTCACCTTAGCGATATGCAATCATTTTCTATAAATTGACAACATCTTAAATTTACTGGAATTTAACTTATTTTTGCTTCAAACTTAAGGTACTCATGTTTTATTTTATTCATATTATACACAATCACATGTGTTTGCTCACCAAATTTCTTAATTAATTGAAAATTTCATAGTTTCAAAGCCAAAGTCATATGAGGAATAAGCAAGTAGTGATCAAAGTTAATTTCAATAATCTTAATCATCAAAATGCAAGAAGGAAATATAAGTTTAAGGACATAGAAATTTACAGTTCAATGTACAGTAAAACTTAGCTAGGACTTAAATAAATAACAAGCTTCAACCAATAATTTCCACTGAGTAGATTCAAGAGAATTTATAAAAAATTCACAGGAAAGGAAAGTAAAGTCTACATTCACTTATTTCCATTAAAACCTTAAATCAACAATCGCACGTCCATTTACTCCCTAACCTTGCTAAAATCCTAAGACTCAATGACCAAATCTATGGCTAAACTCTAAAGATAAGAAAAACCCATGAATGAATATTGCTAATCAATCTTAATTTGTAATGAAAAGTAAACATACAAGAGGATTTTTACCCAAACTAAGCTTATCTCTCCCCGAACCTTAACTCCTCTATAGACTTCTTCTTCTTCTTCTTCTTCTTCTTCAATTTAAGAAGCAGGAAGTGTTCTTCTTTCCACTTCTGCATTTTTAAAAGCATAATTTTTTTAGCAAGTTTCTCATTGCATGTTTACATGCTTGGCACCTTAGTCACACTCTTCCACTTTAATCCTTTATTTTTTAAATTAATGTCCTACTTGCTTTGATTTTTTTTTAATTTTGATTTTAATTCTTTCTCGATTTTAATCTCTTTCAACTTAACCCTCCATTAATCGATTCTTGCCAAATTAAGGCTTAAAATCAATATTAAATTAATAATATTAATTTTCTACTTATGTGCTTAAGTCACAAATGTTACATTAGAAAAGTTCAAATCAGTCAGAAATAATTTTTTAAACTGATTTACTCCAAAACTTTTATACATTGACTAATTATGTTCAATTTGTCAAATTTAAAATATGCAAGACATGAACTAATAGAAATTAAATTTAAAATTTTTATTTTTTTAAAACATGTAATATTTAGTTCAAAAAATAAATTAAAAATTGTTTGGACTGGCACAAATGGCCTTAATATGAATTGGGCTTTGATTTGACTTGGGCTTCTTCCATGACGGATGCAATCACATGAGCTAGTAAGACTACAACACTAATAGACTTAGCTCATATGGGATCCTAGTTCCTATTTAATTTATTGAGTTTATGGTAATAAAGTGTATGTAGCTTCTTAAATTAACTTCCACCTTTCCTCAATTTAGGCTAGTCAAGGGTATTTACCATTTAGGAATGTTTTATTTTTAATTTATTTCCATAAGGTATATTAGGAAGTTCTTTTGATTGGTTACTTTCTTTATTTAGTTGGGCATTAGGGTTTATCAAAGCTAAAACTACTGTATTGTAGAGTCTCTTAAATATTTCAATAGCAAATTATACTATTTTACTCTCTCTTTTCAACAGACTTAGTGGCTTTTATGATTTCGATCCAGGTGATCAGACTTCTCGGTAGAGCCAAACTCTTGCTTGATCCATTTCTTATAAGTTAGAAGGGTCAAAATCTATTCTTGCCCCTATTGTCACCCTGAGCTGACAATAAAACCTTTCTCTTCTTCCCCAATCTTTGTGTGATTGTGAAAGGCTCACAGGACCCCTTTTAAAATAATCAAAAGGTGTATTTGCCCGATCTTAAATTAGGCAAACATCTTTTTGGCATGCATAGTGGGACCCTTGTATGCTTATGTTGGTGAGATCATAGAAAGTAAAAAATAATGGCAAGTAAATCCAGTGAAAGAAATACCTCATGTCACAAGCCCGATGCATCTATTTGTCACTCTCAGTAAGACTAAGGCCGAAGTGAGACAATAGATTCAAGGAAGGAGTACAACCGAGCCCTACCCCCCTCGAAGGTAACTAATCTTGAGCAGAGATGATGTGGAATTCTTGTGGGATGATGTATTTTGGGAGAACCATGCCTTTTTCATGACTTGATCAGCCAAATGTCAACAATCTTAAGACCGATCCTAAAGAGCAATGAAGCAATCCAGAAGTAGCCTTAAAAGTAACTAGAGGAGATGAATGTGAGTCTCCATCGCATGACATTAGTCTTAGATGGCAAGTAGAACATTGAGCTACCCAGGTATTCCTTGGATACTAATGACCACATAAGTTTACAATGAGAAGGCCAAAGGATAATGAACATAGTTACTAAGAAAAATTACAACAACAAGAATAGCTATTAAGGTTGACCTATAGGTCATAATCATCCTTGGTTTGACACCATTTTCACATAGGATGACAAAAGCTGAGTGCTAAAATTAACTTCAAGTCATGATGTAGATCAAGGCAATGTCCCTTTACACTATGATAATACTTATAAATATGAATATCGACCACGTGTGACCGATCAATATTTGTTAAGAAACACTTTAGAAAAAAATAAGGATAAATTTTAGACCCACCTTTAAGCCGATGTACAATAAACTATATCCTGATTGGATAGATAAGATGCGCCCATTCCCTAGGGGATATAAGGTGCCAAATTTTATTTTATTTTTGAGTAAGGATAAACATAAATCCTATACTATGAAGAGGCATTGGCCAATGACTTTTAGAGGTTGAGCACTTTGACAATTTACTCCTAAAATCAAACTTCATATGGTACACACACTTACCCTCAAATTCCACAACTACATGGAAATACTTGGAGGAGAAATTCCATATAGAGTTTTTTAGAGCCCAACTAAATATAACCTTGGCTGATTTGGCTAGAATCACACAACTGCCTGGAAAATCTATAGAATAATACATGATGAGGTTTAGAAAACTTTGTATGCAATGCCATTTGGTCATTAGTGAGACCGAATATGTCCCTATGGTTATCAGAGGCACAACTACTCTTTAAGGGAACATATTAAGGGCCACCATTTCAGAGATTTCTTTGAGTTGACTACTCAGGCTACTTACTATGAGAGACCACTCAAAGAGAAAGAGTAGAGGAGGGATTCCTCCAAAGGGACTTACTATCAAGACCCTCTTAAGGTATTAACCATAAATGACCAGACTATAATCGATTCTAATTATGAGGCCATTACTATGGCCGAATATGTGGGGTCTAAACCTAATCAATGTCAGGCCCTGAGTAGGCCAACTACTGTAAAAGACAAAAAAAAAAAGATATTGAAGGCTAACTAAATAGCCAAGAGTATTCTTTTGACTTGACCAAGGTCGATAATATTTTTAATGCACTCATCAAAGATAAATAGATCAAACTATCAGATGGTTATGTTATTCTTCACCTAAAGATTGGGCTGGCAAAGGATAGTGTAAGTGGTATAATTCTTGGAGATATACTATTAATAATTATGTTATTTTTAGGAATGTCATTCAGAAGTCCATTGATGATGAATGTCATTCAAAAGTCCATTGACGAAGGGAAGCTTCTATTCCCAAGCAAAGGAAAATTTATGGCCATAAACAGACTGGTACTAAGGTTGACTTGCAATATGGTGTTCCCAAAAGAAGTCCGGGTCCTGGGATTAGGCTAAGGGGAACAGTGGACACTTGATCGGGTAAAGATGAAAATAGATATAATAGCCTTAAAAGAAGGTGATTCCTTTAGGCCGATCAAAGAAGTGATTGTAAGCAATGAGGAGGATATCACTTGCCCCACATGCTAACATTGCTTTAAGTATTCTCCAAAAAAGCATAGCACGTCTCAAAGGCAGACTAAAGTTGGCTGATCACATTATCCTTATCGGCCAAATGCTCTTACAGTAAAATAAAGGTCCCTAAGGCACAATAAGGAATGCTAATTGCATTCCTCTATTTTGTCTAATGCTAAAACTTTTAAACCAAAGGCCACTAATGAATGGCAGAGACAAACCCTAACGAGGATGGGAGAGTCTAAATGATTAAGAATTAGAAAAGAAAGATGTAGAGACTCTGCCAAGCAGCTAGGCAATAATACTAGGAAGTCAAGGACAAGAACCTATAAGATAGGAAAGACACAAGCCATCGACCTATGAGAATGGAGCATGATAGAACCCCAAAGGAAAAAGGACATATGAAGCGGGTCGCTGAGGATATTGGTCGAGTAGTGAAGAAGATACATGGGGCTCTATAAATCCTAATAAGGAACCCTACTCCAACTTCCAGCTTCACATAGAAGAAAAGAGGAAGGGCAAGGTATAATGGTTCTTGTCAATGAAAGGAGGAAAGATCAAGGAAGGATCACTACCACTATTATCACCTTATAACAATGAATCAGGCTCCAACATTAACATAATTACTCTGCCTAGTAATTTCAAGTCTAGACCTGGCCAGAGGTTAAGGCTAAATGGAGATGTCATTGCCCTTTGTGACAATGAGCTGAACAAAGGACTAGGGGAATCCTTGATAATCTTGCAGCTTGACAATAATGATGACCAAACATATTCAACCACTATACATTAAGGCTGATTTCAATGGCATTGAAATGAAGAGGGTCCTAGTTGACAATGGAGTTGGAGTCAACGTAATGCCGCTAAGGACCTTGAAAAAGCTCATTTTTTAGCAAAAAATCTGAAGAAGACTAATGTTGTTATGATCGATTTCATGGGACATCATTGGTAAGTGAAATGATTCATTACGATCAATGTCAAAGTAGGAAGACATGAGTAGCTTGAGGGCTTCTTTGTAATGGATGTTAAAACTAACTACAATATACTTTTTGGCAGAGACTGGATCCACTTAAACTATTGTATACCTTCCACCTTGCATTAAATGCTTTATATATGGAGGCCATATGGAGATGTGGAGATCATCCATAGGGATCCCAACCTATTTGGGGAAGAAGCCTTTTATGTTGATGCTATGATGTATAATCCCCAAGTCACAGGCTTTAGGAGTTTCGACAGGCGTGCATCATACTTGATTGGCATGCAGCCATTGACTATGGGCAATAAAGGCTAATCCAGAATCATCCCTTCTAATAATAGTAGGATCTAAGAGCTATTCAATTAGTAATCAAGTTCAATTGGTCGAAATGCATCTTTGAGGAAGAAGAGCAAGATCCTATAGGTCGATTAAAAGTGGGAGATATGTAAATTTCTATTAAAAAAACTGGGCGATGACCCTATTAAGACTCTAGATGAACTGGAGGAAATAAACCTGGGGGTTAAAGAAGACATAAGACCAACCTTTATCAACTTTAAATTGAGCCTAAAATTCAAAACCAGACTAATACTATTACTCAGGAAGTACAAAGACTACTTCGCATGGACATATACAGAGATGCCTGGGCTTAATTGACATCTTATAAAATATGAATTACCTATCAAGCTGGGATATCGGCTCCCATCCAACCTCTTAGAAAAATGTTCAGGGATGTGGAGAACTTAATGGTGGATGAAATCAAGATGTTAATCGATGCTGGATTTATTGAGAAAGACAAGTACACTCAATGGCTATCCACATCATACTTATGGTGAAGAAGAATGACAAGATCAGGGTGTGCATTAATTTCAAGAACCTTAACCTGGCAACCCCCAAGGATGAGTTCCTGATTGCTATAGCCGATTTATTGATAGATGTTACTACTCAAAACACTATCCTAAACCTATTGGCCAGACATTTAGCCTACAACTAGATTAAGATTGAGGAGCAAGGTATTAGTAAAATGGCCTTCAAATGCCCCGAAGCCTTAGGGAGCTACGAGTGGGTAGTAATGGCATTCGACTTTAAAAATGCTGGTGCTACATACTAAAGGGCGATGTATGAGATCTTTGGCTCATTCATTAAAGACTTCATGGAGGTCTACATTGACGATATAATAGTCAAGTATAAGGCTGAGGAGTAGCATTTGGCCCATCTAGAGAAGTCATTTGAAAGGATAAGGCTTCATTGGCTAAAGATAAATTCATTAAAGTATGCCTTTAGGGTAACAATAACTTACTTTTTAGGATTCTTAGTGCACCAGAGAGAGCTAAAGATTGATGCCAACAAATCAAGTTACACCTTTAAAGTCCAAAAAGGAGCTTTAGAGATTGATCGACCAGCCAAACTACCTCAGGAGGTTCATTTCAAACATTGTAGTTTGACTACATATTTAGGCTACCCTACTAAAACTTAAAGACATGAAAGAGTTCATATGGACTATAGAGCATCAGCATGCATTTGTCAATTAAAGGCATATTTGACTCACCCATTTATAATGATTGCCTTAAGGACGAATCTTTCTTTAGTCTTTTACAGATAGATCTTTGAGCTATCGATTAGGATTTTACTCAAGAGTAAGACAACTATGAGAGAGCAGTATACTACCTTAGTTGGACACTAATAGATGTAAAGAAAAGATACTCCCCTATTGAGAAACTTGGGCTTTGCTTATACTTCATATGTTATAAACTTTAGCACTACCTATTACTAGCACTAGTGTGGGTAATCAGTCAAACCGATGTGATAAAGTACATTTTATCAAGGCCGTTCTTGTGGAACAAGCTTGGGAAATGGGCAGTAAGAATCTTAGAGTTCACCCTGTAGTATGTACCATAGAAGGCAATCAAAGGATAAGTCTTGGCTGATTTTTTGGCCGATCACCCCTCCATAGATATTGTAGTGCAACTATATGAGGCTAAGACTTGGACAGTTTGGTTTGATGGTTCTCGGTCTACATTGAACTTAGGGTAGGAGTGGCACTAATGCCTCCATAAGGGATAGAAACTAATTGTCATTCCTCCTAGACTTCCCTTGTATAAATAATCGGGCTTAGGGTAGGAGTGACGCTAATGCCTTCATAAAGGATAAAAACTAATAGTCATTCCTCCTAGACTTCCCCTACATAAATAACCATGCCAAATATAAAGCAGTGTTGATGGCCCTAGATGTCCTAGTTAAACTCAGGATCCGTAATGTTAATATTTATGGTGACTCAATGCTAGCGGTAAACCAAGTAGCGGAGGAGTTCGAATACAAATCGACCACATTGGGGGCATATTGCAATAGAGTGCAATGTATGATGGGAGGGTTCACCAAAGCCAGATTAATGTACCTGGAAAAAATTCAAATAAGGAGGCTAATAAGTTAGTACAAGCAGGGTTTGGATACAAAGAGATGATGTAAAGTGTGCCCTTATTGATCATGCCTCAGTCTATCCTGATTATTAAAACTAATAAAAAAAATGAAATTTGAATTTTTTATTAAGTAATATCCTAATCGGGTCTGATTTGCATATCTTTGCTTTCATTGCTCATAAAGGATTATTAAGAGGTCTGATTTGCATATTTTTGCTTTCTTTGCTCATTAAGGATTTTGCATGTCATTACAATCCTTGCTCATTAAGGAATATTGCTTATTCAAGGTCTGATTTAGGTTTTCCTAATCTTATAAGGTTTTGACTTTTTGCATATCATTCCAATACTTGCTCATTAAGGAAATTCCTTATTGAGG
>CATIWM010327879.1:0-24009 GCA_949671775.1 Mallotus repandus | reverse complement strand
AAGATCAATTACAGAGACAATCATTGCATTCATCGCAAATTGATGGAATGATGAATATTTACATACCAATCGGTAGTAATATTCTAAATGATCAACGTTCTACTCTCGGTAGAAATGGTAATAATCAGCAGCAAGTTCCATCTGTTGATGTTAGTGCGCAGATTTCAGAGAACGTAGAAGGTACATATGACATTTTATGGTACATAGTAACGTTTAGTATTTTTCAAAAAAAAAAAATTAATAGTTTTTAGATTTAATTTATATTTTGATTGATAGTGCGGTCTACTAGCAGTAGAGGACTGTATAAAGGGGTTGATTTAGATAAATTAACAAATGATAAGAAAAACAAGTTAATTGTGTTCATACCTCCTGGAAAATTGGCTTCTTGGTTGGGATATTGTGCTCGATTTTTTGGACCTCCAACTGTGTCATGGGATGATATTGAAAAAAGAAACCGAACTCTGTTATGGAAAATGGTTCTGGTAATATTTTCATAAATATTATCTAAATATTGGGAGTTTTTTTAACATTTTAATTAAAACTTATTTGCATGTTCTTTTAGGATTATTTTAAGGTTAGTTCTGAAAGCCCAATTAAATGGAAAAAACTTGAGGAAAAAGGGGTATTCAAAGTTGATACACCTGATATGAAGAAAGTAAAGTTTGAACATTATTGCTTTCATAAGATGAAAATATTATATCGAAAGTGGAAGCACAACCTACATTTAAGATATTTGAAATACTCGACTGATGAGGAGTGACTGCAACATGTACCTCAAGGGCTGACTCGGGATGGGTGGAAGTCATTGTTCAAAGAGTTTTGTAAAAAAAAAATTTTAGTAATGTTTCTGTTTTATAAATTTTAAATATATATATTTTTTCAAATATTATTTATAAATTAATTTTTTTAAAATTATGTATAGGCTACAAGTGAAACCAATAAAGGTAATTGTGCTAAACAAAAGATGATGTCATCAACTAGTCCTACTCCTTTTGTGCAAGTGGAATATAATATGGTAATGTATAATAAAATTTGACACAAAATCTAATATATCTAATTTTTTCTATATTTTTTTTATATTTCTTGATAGTAATATGAGTCATGCAATTAACGTTACAGATTAGGTGAAGTACCTTATATATCTGAAGTTTGGATGGCCACACATGGATTTCTAAATGAGGAAGGCGTACAGGAGTTTTGCGGTCATGAATCATCTAGGATATATGTAAGTGCATATATATATACATATATATATAAACAAATATTTTGCAATTATTAATTGTAAGAAAAAATTATGTGCTGATTTTAAATATTACAGCATGAAATGCAAAGAATTGAGAATCAACCTACAATTGATAGTGAAGAAAATCTTACACCCGATGATGTCTTACGGCAAGTATTTGGTACAAGATCAGGTTACGTTCGTGGAAGAGGTTTGGGATACAGAACTAGTACAAGAGGAATGTTGACATCTAACTCAAACAATGAAGAAGTTCAGGAGTTGAGATCTCAAATTTCTGAAATGGCTGCTCAATTGCAAGAACAAGAAAACAGGAACAAACAATTTTCAGACTTGCTGAATACTTTGACGCTCAACAAACAACCAGAAAATCAACATAATTTGGTAAGTTTATTGGCTTCATTATAATTTTTTAAATATGCAATTGATTCGTATAACTACTATTGTTATATTATGTTTTATAATGATATGTAAATAATATTTTAGTTAATTTTGTTTGTTTTACATTTTTAATAGGATGCGAGGAGGTGGACGTTCAAGACTATGTTTCATTGAAGTTTGAAGATTATGTTCATATTTTATGAACTTTATTTTTAATTACATTTTCGTTATTATTCAGTTAGACTTATGAAAAATTGCTTTAGATTAGATGGACACATTTTGTTGTTATTAGATGTTTTATTTATATTATTTATGTTTAATTTAAGACATAATTTTTTAGTTGAAACGTATAACATTATTATCAATGTATATTCATAATGATTGTTTACAACTGATACCACATTATATACAATTAGGAATTAAATATTTTATTCATTGACAATTTTGAATTTATTATTATAAAACAAAAAAATAATTCATATTAATTGGAAGCGAACCTGTGTAAGTGTATATTTATCACCCCTTTATGTTGTAATTATTTCTGGTTCAAAACAATATTCATATTAACATTACACGGGCATATGGAATTTCAAGTCTTCAGAATATATAGTAACCAGTAGATTACACGGTCATGTAATTTGAAACATGGGCATGTTTGAGATGGCATTGTCTTCCAGAATATTACATGGCATGACACATGGGCGTGTCCTTTCCTGTGTATTTAAGTGCTGCCTAAACCAGATAGTTACATAGGCATATACACTGGCATTTTTCATCCTGTGCCTTGCATCCATAATACACTTTACAGCTAATAACACACCCATGTTGATGCATGTGTACACCTTCATATATATATATATATATAATTATTTCCCAATGAAATTTTGCTTGCCTACTCCTTAAACGTTACATTTTTTGAAAAGATTCATTTACACACCTTTAAAATATATTATATGTCAACATTAAATTATACAACACAAAAATTACATCAACAATATACACACAATTTCTTAATTTATTTATGAATATGTGATATCCAACACATTTAACGGTAACAACTTACTTCAAAGCATGAGATTGGAATTGTGAATTCACAAACACAAGCAATATATATATATATATATATATGAAAAAAGAAAAACACCTTAAAATGGAAAATAAAAAAATACAGTAATAATATAATCCCATTAAGAATATTATAAATAAAACCTAGTTTTAACCACAAAATATGAAGTAGTATTTTTGAAATAACACACTAAAATATCCTAAATAGATTGAGAAGATGTAAACATGAAGGAAAAGGGTCTAATCCTTGTTTACTGGATCATCTTGCTGCATAGGTTGTTGAAAATCCTCGTTGCCGGCAGTTGGATAAGCTGAAAAAAAATATAGTGTAAGTGGACGGTCTGGAGGTGTCAATCCACGATCCATAATCAAAGTGTTGATGCCCTGTTGTAGCCAACTAATATTAGCTTGCATATGCTGAAGCATCAACTCGTGGCGGTCCTGAACTCTCCTTATCCCAATCCATGGATCTGGTTGAGGCTGCGGAGCCTCGGGTTGCTAAACGTTATCAATATCCGCTTCCTCCTCAGCATTAGGATTTTGATGTTCAGGTATAATTCCAACTAAAAAATACTGTTCACCCCTCTTCTCTACCATCCTCATAGCTTTATACACATCCATACCCAATGGGACCACCACAGAAGTCACAGTCAAAGTTGTTATAGAATCAAATACATTTAGATTTTTAGCCAACCTAGTGACAAAAGCCCCTCCACAAAGTGAACCTCTGGATTTTGTAGACATATAATGAAAATAAAGGGCTAAACCATACGCAAGGTTGCATGAATCATTCCGCTCCAAACAAAACAAATCAAAAAAGTTTCTCAATGTAACAACGCTTGTACTATCCTTACGTCCACAAATAGTTTGAGCAACAATTCTATGCAAAATTCTGAGAGTCGGGGAAGCAAAAGCGGTACTTTTTGATTTGGTAGGTTCATATTTAGCAGAAGCATTCGAATGTATATGTTGTTTCCAAAAATTGGAGGCACTCATTTTACCAGGAAATTTACACCGTGCAAGAGCATGACACTGGATCTTAACATATTCAGCACTATAAATCCCCAAATTTACACCAAATTGGTTAATAGACATCTCAACATTAACACCACCTAACCTAAATTTGATACCCCCATCTCTATTATTATCAATACCATTTTTATTCATATGGAATGAGGATAAAAATTCGACTAACAACTCTTTGTATGTAGGGTCATTAATTGCAAGTAAATCATTCCAATTGCCACCTAAATCTACCCTCAATATCACGCCGAATCCCTAATTTGTCTAGATCATCCATATTAATACTCCTATTAGGCTCGATTAGGAGAGATAACAATGTGTGTACCTTTGCTTGTGTTTTTTGGGTCGGTAAATTGGAGAGTTGGGTGGAGAGCGGAACCGGATAAGGAACTTGCCGCTTGGGGAGCCGCCTGATGTGGTGCTTGAGGTGGTCGGGCCTTGGATGGTGTTTGAGACCTATCACGTTGAGTAGATCGATTTCTACCATCTTTTGTCTTTAATCATTTGGGTCTTCGTTCAAACATATGCAAGGGGTGATTGATAGAGCGTATAGTGAAAAGAATGAACTTTGGTTGTTGATTTTTGAAGAAAATATTGTTTTATTGCCGGCTGTGTTTTTTGAAAGGAAAACGAAGCGGGTTGAATTCAGAGAACTCAAAAGGTGTGAATGAGATTGACTAGAAAACCCTAAGGCAATACTATATAACTAATGAAACATGGCCATGTTTTAATCAACATGGGCATGTATCCACTGCGTGTTATTTGTGTATGTTTGTGGATGTTTCTGTGTTATTTTATGAATGTTAAACACGGCCCGATGCACCTCAAGTCTGGGGAGAGGGGATAAGTACTTAATATTTCAAGTTTAATATATTGGTTATTGTGTTTCTATTATCTTTTAATATTGATTATATATCAATATCTAAATTTAATATGAAATAAGAAAATCAGTAAAGTTGTACTGCAATATTAAAATTTCAATACATGGACTTGTAACCTGAATATTGTTTAAACCCACCACATGTATTGTAATGTATTATTTTCAAGGAAATTACATGACCAAAAACACGGTCTTGTTATCGGCCATCTATTTCACTGTATCATTTTAATTTACATAATACAGATGTGTTGTTTACAACATGGTCAGGTCACATTGCATATTGATTAAATCCACAATATTTTGAAGCCAATTACACGACCATATACAAGGTCGTGTTTGTATCTGTGTATATCACTGTATCATTTTAAGTTAAATAACAGGGTTGTTTTGTTTACAAAATAGGCGTGTAAAACTGAATATTATTTGAACTCTCCCCAAGTTGAATACTGTAATATTTTAAAGCCAATTACATGACCCAATATATGGTCATGTTATCGACCTTGTATATCACTGTTTAAATTGAAAATAGCTAACATGGTTGTGTTGTTTAGAAAAATGGTCATGTAAAACTGAATATTATTTGAACCCACCCCATATTGAATACTGTAATATTTTCACGCCAATTACACAACCCAATATATGGTCGTGTAATTGACCGTGTGTATCACTGTATCATTTGAAGATAGCTAACACCTATGTGTTTTTTACAATATGGGCGCGTAACAATTTTTTTTTTTTTAAACATTATTGTACATGCCCCGATTACTCAACATACATTGTTTCATTTTCCGTCACTGAAAACAAACAAATACACGAGAAAACAATATTCAATAGAGAACAAAATTAATAAAATTCAAATACCTACTTATTCTTTTGCACAGTTATAATTTGCACAAATTCTTTTGATTTTTTAGGGCTCCAATATTTCCTATTTTCATATCCCCAATTATGATATACCTCAAGATCTTTTAAGATGAACCCTAATTAGCTACGTCTTAATTGACTCTAGAAACAGGCAAAGGGCATCAAAATCTGATTGAACACAAAGGTAAACAAATTCGTTTTACTATATTTTTTATAAAGCATATGATTAATTATGTGGGTATTCTTAATTTTCTTATATATTTGTCTTATATATTTTGTGTTATAGAGATCGATATAGGTGTACATAACTGGAACCTATTGCTAAAGATCTTGCCGTGTACTGGAAATATTTTCTAATGCAGGTAAAGTTAAATAACTAGTAATGCAAAATTGTTTAATTTTTAAATGTTTTGGAATTTTTGAAATATATGCGCTAAATTTGTGTTATTCGTTATTGGTATGTTATTGATATTTAAATTTAATTGTCATGATTCCACTTTCTTGCCATTATATATAGTTTTATTACATTAAATAGTATAACCACTGCATCTTATAATGAAAATCTTTCAATGCTTTTTATAGGACATGGCTTCCGATAAAATTTGGATGAATATTGATAATAGGATGGATACTGCTTATGTTCAAGGAGTGGAAGAATTTATTTCTTATGCTTTTAAACATTCATCAACTAGTGAAGTAATTCGATGTCCATGTACGAAGTGTAAAAATATTAGTTATAAGGCGAAGTTTGAGGTTAGGTATCACTTGATAAAGTATGGAATTCTCAAAACTTATACAGAATGGCATTTTCATGGGGAGTACCCAAATGAAGTCATCGATGAAGACAACGAAACATATTTGAATAGTGAGCCTTTAATTGATGAAGATATATTTAGGATGGTCAATGATATTTACAATCCTTCATATCTCAATACTAATGTGGATGGTGGGTGTCATAATTCCTAAATCGGTGAAGAAGCATTTAATGAGGAAGAGCCAAAAGGTTATGCATCAAATTTTTTTCAGTTGTTGGAAAAAGCTAAGCGTAAGTTACATTCACAGTGTGATCTTTCACTCTTGGATGAATAGTAATGCTTCTCCATTTGAAGAGTTTATATCGGTCGACTAATAAATCCTTTGATGAGTTACTTAGTCTTTTAAGAGATATTATTCCAAATGCAAAGGAAAACTTGCCAGAATCATATAGTAGTGCTCATAAACACATCAGTGATTTGGGTCTTAATTATGAAAAATATGATGTCTGTGAAAACCATTGTACATTATTTTGGGGCATATTTGCTAATGCAACTTATTGTTAAATATGCGGATTTTCAAGGTGGAAGACATCTGAAGGGTTAGATGATACAAAAAGAATTCTACATAAAGTGCTGCGGTATTTTCCTTTAAAACTTAGGCTTCAAAGATTATTTATGTTTGTGCAAACAACCTTAGATATGCGATGGCATAAGGATAATGAGAGTCAATATGAAAATTATGGCATTATACGCCATCCGTCTGATAGTCTTGCATGGAAGAAATTTGATGAAATGCACATATCTTTTTTTTAAAGATGCACGCAATGTGAGACTTGGTCTTGCAACTGATGGTTTTCAACCTTTTGGAAACCTGAGTTCTGAGCATAGCATTTGGCCAATAATTCTTGTACCTTATAATTTACCGCCTTGGATGTGTTTGAAGCAATTAAACTTGATTATGTCTATGATTATACCTGGAAAACATAGCCCAGGAATGGGTATAAACATTTTCTTGCAACCTTTGATTAAAGAGCTGAAGGAATTATAGGAAGATGGTATTGAGACGTATGATGCACATAGTAAGCAAAATTTTAGATTGCATGCAACTGTTATTTGGACTATTAGTGACTTTCCAGCATATGCAGACTTATCGGGGTGGTCAATAAAAGGTTATAAAGCTTGTCCTTCTTGCCATAAGCATACACGTGCAAAATACCTAAAAAGTTCAATGAAGTTGTGTTATATGGATCACCGAAGATTTTTGCCTCTTAACCATAAATGGCGTAAAAACATAAAGTCATTCAATGGTAAAAGAGAGATGAGAGAAATGCCTAAAGCATTAACAGGTGATGAAGTGTTGATGGAGTTTACAAAATTCACTTCGATGCCATTTAACAAGGGTTTAAAAAGAAAGTATGATTCTACAAAAAAATTTGAGAATTGGTGAAAGAAGAGTATTTTTTTTGAGTTACCTTACTGGAGAACACTTCTTATTTGTCATAATGTAGATGTAATGCATATTGAGACGAATGTGTGTGATAATGTTTTGGGGACTATAATGAACATTAAGGGAAAAACAAAAGATACGCTGAATAGTCGTTATGATTTAATTAGTTTAGGCATCAGGCCTAAACTCCAACCATTTCAATAAGGTGATAAGGCATGCATACTAGTTGCACACTAGGTATTATCTAGTAATGAAAAGGCTGCCATGTGTCGAATGCTATGCCATTTAAAGACGCTAGATAGTTTTGTCTCAAAAATTTCCCGATGTGTTAATGTGAAGGAGAATAAAATTTTGGAGATGATGAGCCATGATTGTCATGTCTTCATACAATAACTTATGCCTCTAGCCATTCGTGGGTTCTTGCCAAGAGATATTTGTGAACCTCTTGTGCAACTAAGTGAATTTTTTAGAGAGTTTTACTACAAGAGTTTAGATATTTCTAAATTAGATGATCTTGAAAAGCAAATTGTTATGATATTATGCAAGTTTGAGATGATTTTTTTACAATCATTTTTTGATGTTATGGTGCATTTGCTTGTTCACCTACCTGAAGAGGCTAAGTTAGCAGGCCCTGTTCAATATCGGTGGATGTATCTAATTGAGAGATATCTACAAAAATTAAAATTATCAGTTCGAAATAAGGCAAAGCCAGAGGATTCAATTGTTGAATCCTATATTGCAGATGAGTGTTTAACCTTTTGTTCAAGATATTTAATCGGGATTGCTACCAAATTTAATCAACCACTAAGGAATGATGATTCCGTTGATGAGAATGTTAATACATGTGGTTTAAAATTTTTTGAAAGAGGTGGTCGTCCTATAGGAAAAGGAGAATATTTATGGCTTGCAGAAGATTTGCGAAAACAAGCACACCTTTATGTGCTTAACAATAGTGTAGAAGTATGGGACTATGTAAAGTAAGTTATCTTTCTGAAAAAACATTACTATTAATTTTATTTTTAATTTAATCATCATTTATTTTGATTTTGATTAATTTCTATTGCAGTGAGTAGAAGAAAACTTTGCCGAATATGCTAGAAGATGTGTTCAGAAAGGAATATAATGCTAATTTTACAGATTGGTTCAACAATCATGTAAGTAATTTTTTATTAATAAATAAATAGTTATTATTAAATTTTAATAATTATTTATCATGTCATTTTAAAAAGATTAAATAATTTATGACAAATACATTATATTTACAATGTACATTATTGAGTTGCATCTAAAAGGTTTTGTATCTAATCACATACTCAATTTAGCACAAGGTCCACTTACAAGTTACAAATGTTACAGTGGTCATATTATAAATGGTTTTCAGTTTCACTCTATGGAACATGAACTACGTAGGGAGAGTCAGAATTCAGGTGTATTGTGTAGGGGAGATGATAATTATTGTGATAAATAATATTATGGAAACTTGTTAGAGGTGTGGGAGCTTCAATATTTAGGAAGAAATCTCATTTATTTATTTAAATGTGAATGGTTTGATGTGGAACATGAAGGTACTGGTTACAGAGTTGATAGTTACTAAATAGCTAGTGTTAAAGCTAATCGTCGATTAAGAACAGACGAGCCATTTATTTTAGCCAGTCAAGCAGAGCAAATGTTTTATGTTGAGGATTCGAAAGATCCAAACTGGCTTGTTGTAATGAAGACACATCCTTGGGATCTTTACAATATGCTTGTTCAAATCCAAAATGATGTTGAAGATGATGAAGTACTCCAAGAAGAAGAAAATAATTTATATAGTTGTTCCATTACGAAATTAGATTGTGATGATGATATCCCTAGTTTAAATAGAGTT
The DNA here is from genome assembly GCA_949671775.1 of Mallotus repandus. NCBI lineage: Eukaryota > Viridiplantae > Streptophyta > Magnoliopsida > Malpighiales > Euphorbiaceae > Mallotus > Mallotus repandus. The sequence continues at coordinate 14,487 of CATIWM010327879.1, read as the reverse complement.
GAGGTTGATGTCCAAGAAGTGCCTTTTGAAATTGCTCAACAAATTGAAAAACAACTTAGACTAAAGGATCAATTAGCTCTTGGTAGCAAAGATGATGATGATATCGACAACAATAATGAAGATGACAGTAATAGTGATTGTCAAAATGAAGAGAAATCGACTGAAAATGATGAACATGATGACTGAAGGTAAGTTTTTAAAATAATATAATATCATTATATTAATATTGATATATTAACATTATTTGTTTTAATACTATGAAAATAACAGATTAAATATTTATATTTTCTATAATACAGGATGGATGAATAACAATATTTTAAAGCATCGTTGGTTTAAGTAAAACATGGAAGAAAGCTAAGTCTGCTCTTAGAAGTGCATTGGATGATTTTATGAAGCCTTGGCAGGTATTCAGATTCTTAATTGAGTTCTCTCCCATATTTGTAGTTGTATTTGCAATGGTTGTAGATTTTTATTTACAATTCTTTCCTTTGAATATAATTCCTTCTTGAAACTAATAGTGCAATTACTAGTTTCATGTTTACTTTATTTTTCATTGTGATTTTTTTATTGTAGAAATAATACTTCACATTGTTGTCCTTCACCAAATTGCATAGCTTGTATGATTAACAAGAATTGAAAAAAAAAGGTAGGTCGTCAAAAGCTATCTTTTTCACTACTTTATGCAAATAATATTTAAATTTTATTACTTATATATTTGTTTGTTTTACAATTTTTTTTATAGGATAACATGTAAAGTTTCAAGAAGTTCATTCAATCATGACATCAAATTAGTAGTTATGAAGATAAGTTTTATGTTGTAAATATTTTTTTTTTACTATGTTCCACTATGCATAAATTAGACAACTTACAATATTATATAAATTTTTTACTACCTTTTATAAAAATGGATGTACTATTTATCAATAATGTTATAATAAGTATTTAGTTTTTTTATGTAAATTATCATTATTCCTATAATTGATTATCAATATTTATCATTTTTAGCCTTTAACATATTATAAAGAATGAAGCATTAAATATTTATTTATAAATAATACATAAATTAATCAAAATTGGACACAATAATAAAATCTAAATGGACCAAAATTCATCCCCTAATTTGTCCCTGAATAATGGGCTTTTGTTGTCCTTATTAATATTGGGGACAATATTGTCCCTACTTTATAGGACAACAGTTGTCCCATCATTAGGGGACTACATATTGTCCTCACTCATATTAGGGACAACAGTCGTCCCTACATATGGGGATAAATGGCCTCCTCATCTAAAGGGAAAAAATGTGGTCCCTAAGATACTAAGGGACGACTTTTTGTCCCCATACGAAGGGATGACTTGTTATCCCTTAACATTTTGAGGATGACAGTTGTCCTTTCTTATGGGGTCAACTTTTTATCTCCATACGAAGGGACGACTTGTTGTTCCCTATCATCTTAGGGATGATAGTCGTCCTTACTTATGGGAATAACTTTTTGCCCCCATAAGAAGGGACGACTTGTTGTCTCCTACCATTTTCGGGACGATTGTCGTCCCTTCTTAGGGGATACTGTCATCCCCAACTAAAGGGACGACAGTCATCTTCTAAGATGGGGACGATTGTCGTCCCTTATAATAGGGACAACATTTGATATTTTGTTCCCCAAAAGAATTGATGATGGAGGTAATAAGGACGACAGGTGGGGACAACTTAAATTGTCCCCAAAACCATTGGGGATAATTTTTTAAGGTTCAGGAGACAATTCTCTTTTTTTTTTTTGTAGTGTGAGTCACTTTCTAATCGAACTGCTGATAGGTAGTATTCAACATGTTTACATAATTCTATTCATGATGCAATAACAAGCTATAAATATCATTTATGCTAACATCATTGTGAAGATGAGTTCATCTTCCCTCGTACAAGAAAAATTTCATGAAATTACAAAAATTTGTATAACTATTGATATCTTTACTAAGTTTTTTGCTTATTATTTTTTATTGGAAAATTCAGTTCTGGATGTCCTTATGTACTTATCAGCTCAGCTAAAGAAAAGAGAAAAGCCTCAATTATGCTTGGATTACTTATAACGATAATCTTTTATAATTTATCAGAATTGCTTTTGTTCCAGCTACAAAAGCAATGTTACTTGCTTAATTTCTAAATGTATTGCATATGCAGACTTGCATCTACTATAAACAATCACATTGTATATTTATGCACAAAGAGAACATGCCAAAACTTATATATACAATTCATGATCCTAGTTACAAAAATTTTATATTCTATGCCTCTTGGAGTTGTACCAACTGTACATCGAGACTCTACCTTCAACTACATATATTGTGCACTAAAACACTGCCTTCTGCTTCTCTGCATGCCATGTCATTTTGTTGTCTTTCTCAGTTGCGCTCGCTACCCAACATGTCTTCATATTTTTTGAGATTAAACACAACACAAGTTGGCAACTCTTCTTTAATTCCTCTGGGTCTTTTTTTAGAAGGCTAGAAACTGCAAGTTAACATCAGCTACTAGGCCATTCTAACCGCACCATCCTAAAATCATCATTTTTTGTTAACTGACAACAACACTCTTCTCTATTCCCTAATGGTCCTATTCAATTACTTCTTTTTTATGTTTTTGTAAAGGCTGCCTTAGGTATAGAATTATTGCCAATATTGAAGCAAATGCAAGACCAACTATCCCGCTGAAAGGTTGAAATGGGCGAGTCCCAGTTACCCACATAGGATAGTTAGGTTTATAGTTCAAAAAGCCACCATTTTGCAGAATAAAACTTGAAGCCATGATCCTTGTTGTGGTCCCTCCTAGTGGAGCGGAACCCACATGTTTAATAAAAAAAATCAACAAAAGATGCACCAAATTCGGTGCAGCCTTAGTTGAAAGAAAAGACAAATTTTTTTTCTTACATGCATGCCTATATAAAGGCATGGATGGGAGAGGCAAAAACATAAGCAGCGTAGTAAAGAAAAAAAAAAGAGTGCGAGAGAAAAAGCTCAAGTGTGAACTGTGTGCTTGTGAGAGTGGCCAAAGCAATTTTTGCTTTGATGAGTGTGAGAGAGTTTTAAAGATTTAGGAAATATTTTCTCAAAGAGTGAGTGACAAAATGGTGAGAAAATTATTTTGGGGTGTAGGAAACACTTTAAGTGCCACTATTTTGGTGAGAACTCTTTTATTGTGTACCTCTCGTGTTAATCTAGAGAAGACTCTCTCTTGTACCAACTATTTTTATAGTGGAAGAATTTTGTCGGAGTGTCTCATGGACGTAGCCCAACACTAAGGGTGAATTACGTTAAATTATTGGTGTCTTTTTTATTATTTATAAGGCATATTTTACCACTTATTTTACTCACTAGTTGGCTGGTTTGACCGCCTCCATATATTTATTTGTTTGATTATTTCTGCAGTAATTTTATATTGTCTCTGTGAACATTATTCCACTGCACCAACTCTGTCAATTTTTCCAACAAGTGTTACCGGAGCCAGGTTGGTTTGTGTTCTGGAGGCATTATTAAATACTGCAAAGATGGAGGCTAAGACTAGCAAGATTATTAGTTTAAATGGCATAAATTACCACATATGGAGAAACAAGATGAAGGATCTCTTATTTGTGATGAAGTTACATTTACCAGTTTTTGCTAAGACAAAACCTGATGACAAGAATGATGAGGAATGGGCATTTGAGCATGAGAAAGTGTGTGGCTTTATTCAACAGTTCGTTGAAGATAATGTGTACAACCACATTTGTACTGAAACTAATGCACATGCATTGTGGAATAGGCTTGAGGAGTTGTATGCTTCAAAGACCGGTAATAATAAATTATTTTATCTGATAAAATTAATGTAGATAAAATATCGAGAAGGTTCTTCTATCGCAGATCACTTGAATGAAATGCAAGGGATTATGGATCAGTTGTCGAGTATGGGAATAAAATTTGACAATGAAATTCTTGCTCTTATGGTGCTTGCTTCTTTGCTAGAGTCATGGGAGACTTTGAAGATTTCACTTACAAACTCTGCACCAAACGATGTAGTGAATATGGAACTTGTCAAAAGCAATATTCTGAATGAAAAGATGAGACACAGATCAAAGAGTGCCTCTTCAACACAATCAGATATCCTTATTGTAAGTTCTAGGGGGAGAAGTGAGACTCGAAGCTCAAAACAAAGAGATAAAAGCAGGGTCATTATATATTAAGTATGGTAGTTTTTTAGGTTGGTTTGGTGTATGTTTATGGTGTTTATTGTTATATTTTTATTAGAATTTGGTTAATTCTATGTTTATGTTGTTTTTATGGAGGTAAAAAGGGAGATGAAGAGTTTGGAATTTAGCAAGGCATTTTTGGAGTGTTCACTGTCATTATAGAAGCTTCCCTTTGACTGCAGCTTTCCAAGCTTGAAGAAACATTAACATGCTGTCACCATAGAAGCAAGGCTGTGACTAAAGCTATCCTAACCTTTAACAAACATAAGTTTTTTGTCACCATGACAGTATTGCTTCGGTCACAGCCCTCTGCTAATCCAAACTTTGATGATGTGGCATCAACTTATTTTTAGGGCAACACTTCCACTCTTCAAAGGGGGCTATAAATACATCATATTGGGGTTGTTTTGGAGCAAAGGACGTTGGAAGAAGCAGCTGGAAAAGGCTTAAAGAAATTGGGAGAACTCAAGAGAGATCAAAAGTTCAAGATCAAAGAGCACAAAATTATAGTTTTATTTTTTTCTCTCCTCTCTATTCTTATTATTTTCATGGGATGTTTTAATGGTTGTGTTGGATATTTTAATAATATGTTAGGCTAAATATTTATTTGTTGGGATTGATAATCTAAACATGATTTAGTTGATTTTCATTTAATATGTTTATTATTTTCTTGCATACTATGGTTATTGTGCTTAATTTATGTTGATGCTTGATCACCATTAGCATAATTAAAATTGAGATTTTTGGGTTGAGAGATCAAAACCTTAATGGATCTATAATCATAGATTTAATTCTTTTATAGGTAGAGATATCATATAAGTATTAAATTTCATATCGGTATAGTGAATTAATTCATGATTTAATTTGGGGAATAGGTTTGCGATGAGAATTGACACTTTGTGTTCTTGAGTTAATTCATGAGTTAAAAACATTAATTAGTTCTCGAGAAAGACTAATTGATAATTTAGGAACTCCAAGAATATGCAAGCTTAATAACACATTAATTGAAATGACTAATGATTGTGAAGAGAATTAATCCCTATCAACTTCATATATTAATAGTTCCTTTTTATATAGTTTTAAGAAATTTATTTTACTTTTCTTTTGTTTAATTTGATTTAGTTTTTTAAAAAATGAATTCTATAGCCTTAAATAATAAAGAATTGAATTAATAAGTGATTAGAATGAGTCCTTGTGGGAATGATATTTTTATACTACTTGGTGACACCGTGCACTTGCGGTTTTGTACAAACAAGTTTTTAGAGGGGAAAGTCAAAAAGCAAGTATGCCAATATTGAGTGCCATTATTACAAAAAGAAAGCCACATCAAGAAGTTCTGTTGAAAGTTTATCGATAAGAACAAAAGTAAAGATGTGAAGAAAGATGACGGTGGTGATGATGATGAAGCAAATCTCCTCAAAAAATTCAATGTCCTTTTTTATGATGATATTGTTAATCTTACTACCCATGAAACCAGCTGAGTGATTGACAGTGGTACTTCCATTCACACTACATCTCGTAGAGAATTTTTCTTATCCTACATTCTAAAAGACTCTGGATTTATAAAGATGGGAAATGACAATTGAACAAAAGTTGCTGGAGAAGGAGATGTGTGTTTGGAAAAGGAGAATGGCACAAGACTAGTCTTGAAGAATGTCAATCATGCTCCATATATTCACCTAAATTTGATCTCAACAGGCAAACTTAATGACGAAGGTTTCTGCAACACCTTCCATAATGGCCAATGGAAACTTACCAAAGGCTCCCTGGTGGTGGCTAGAGGCAAAAAGGACTCAACATTGTATTTACGCTTGCAAATCTCTCTAAAGACATGGTGAATGCTGTGAAAAAAGAAAGTACAGTTGCATTATGGCACAAAAGACTTAGCCACATGAGTGAGAAAGGGATGACAATACTGGCTAAGAAAAATGTGTTATATGGAGTATATCTTATGCACTTGGAGAAATGTGCTGATTGTCTTGCAAGAAAGAAAAATAGAGTTGCTTTCAGGAGCTCTCCTCCTTCTAGAATGAAGAATGTGTTGGATTTAATTCATTTAGGCTTATGTGGGCCAATGCCAAAGTCACTTGGTGGTTCTCAGTACTTTGTGACTTTTATTGATGATCATTCTTGGAAGATGTGGGTATACACCTTGAAGTCAAAAGATCAAGTGCTAAATGTCTTCAATGAATTTTATACCCTAGTGGAGAGGCAAACAAGCAAGAAGTTAAAGTGCATCCGGATAGACAATGATAGAGAGTATACTGGACCATTTGATGCTTACTACAAAGAGCATGGTATTTGACATTAAACGACACCTCCAAAGACACCGTAGTTGAATGGTTTAGTTGAGAGGATGAACAAGACTTTGATGGAGAGAGTCAGATCTCTACTTTCATAGTTAAAGCTGCCTAAGACATTTTGGGGTGAAGCTCTACTTACAGCAGTGCATGTGCTAAATCTTTCACCATGTGTTCCTCTACAGTCTTACACTTTAGAGAGGGTGTAGTCAGGAAAAGATGTTTCCTATGGTCATTTGCGGGTTTTTGGATGCAAAGCTTTTGTGCATATACCTAAGGATGAGAGGTCCAAGCTTGATGTCAAGACACGACAATGTGTGTTCATTAGCTATGGTCAAGATCAACTTGGCTATAGATTTTGTGATCCAGTCCAGAAAAAGCTTTTCAGAAGCCGTGATGCTGCGTTTATTGAAGATAAGACAATTGAAGATATTGCTAGAGTTAAGAAGAACATCCCTAACTCTGATGATGATTTAAATTTGAAGCTAGTTCCTCTAATAATGGTGCCAAGGGAATTTAGAGATGAAGATGAAGATATGCCACTAGATGTAGGAGATGAAGATGCTCCCATTGAGATTCCATTGGAAGATGATGATGATGGTGTTCATGATCAACCACAAGCAGATGAGGCTTCTCCAGTGCCACTAAGGAGATCTAATAGAAATAGACAACCTGCTACCAGATATCCTAAAGACCAGTTTATGCTACTAACTGATGGTGGAGATTCAGAAAGCTTTAAAGAAGCTACAAATGTTGAACACAAGCAGGAATGGTTTGAAGCCATGCAGGATGAGATAAAGTCTTTGTATGAGAACAAGACATTTGAGATGGTGAAGTTGCCTAAAGGCAAGAGAGATTTAAAGAATAAGTGGATGTTCAAGATCAAGCATGAAGGACACAACCTCCAGCTACGATTCAAAGCTAGACTGGTTGTAAAAGGATTCAACTAAGGAAAGGGTATTGACTTTGATGAGATTTTCTCTCCAGTCGTGAAGATGACATCCATCCGTACTGTGCTGGGTTTAGCAACAAGTTTTGGTCTGGAGATCAAGTAAATGGATGTTAAAATTGCCTTCCTACATGGTGATTTGGAAGAAGAAATATTCATGGAGCAGCCATAAGGTTTCAATGAAAAGGGAAAAGAGGACTATGTTTGCAGATTGAAGAAAAGCTTGTACATCTTGAAACATGCACTAAGACAATGGTATAAGAAGTTTAAGTTTGTTATGGGGGAGTAAGGCTACAAGAAGACCACTTTAGACCATTGTGTATTTGTTCAAAGATTCTCTAATGATGACTTTATTATTTTGTTGCTCTATGTGGATGATATGTTGATTGTTGGTTGGAATGTTTCCAGAATCAACAGTTTGAAGAAGCAGTTGAGTAAGTCTTTTGCTATGAAAGACTTAGGACCAACAAAGCAGATTCTTGGCATGAAGATTATCAGAGACAGAGGCATAAAAAAACTGTGGTTGTCATAAGAGAAGTACATTGAGAAGATACTTCAAAGGTTCAACATGCATAATGCTAAAGCGGTTAGCTGTCCTTTTACTAATCACTTTAGATTGACTTCCCAGCAAAGCCCTTCCACTGATAACAAAAAAAAAGAGATGGAAAGAGTTCCATATGCTTCAACAGTTGGTAGTTTAATGTATGCCATGGTGTGTACACGGCCAGATATTGCACACTCAGTTGGAGTTGTGAGTCGGTTTCTTTCAAATCCTGGAAAGGAACATTGAGTTGCAGTGAAATGGATTTTCAGGTATCTTCATGGAACGTCCAAAATATGCTTATATTTTGGAGATGCCAAAACTGTGCTAGCTGGATACACAGATGCAGACATGGCAGGTGATGTTGATTCGAGAAAGTCAACATTTGGTTACCTGATTACATTTGTAAGGGGAGCTGTGTCATGGCAGTTGAAATTGCAAAAATGCTTTGTCTACCACTGAAGCAGAGTTTATTGTAGTGATTGAAGCTTGTAAAGAGTTGCTATCGATGAAGAAGTTCTTAAATGAACTTAGCTTTCAACAGGACAGATACGAGCTATTTTACGATAGTCAGAGTGCTATCCACCTTGGTAAGAATTCCTCCTTTCATTCTGTATCAAAGGACATTGATGTGAGATATCATTGGATACGAGATGTATTGGAGAAGAAGCTGTTGTAGCTTAAGAAGATCCATATAGAAAAAAATGAATTAGACTTGTTAACAAAGACTCTACCAAGGGAGAAGTTCGAATACTGTCAATTGGACGCCAGAATGGTGATGACCTCCACGTAGTCGGGAAGGGAAGAATTGTTGTGGTCCCTCCTAGTGGAGTGGAACCCATATGTTTAATAAAAAAAATCAACAAAGGATGCACCAAATTCGGTGCAGCCTTAGTTGAAAGAAAAGAATATTTTTTTATTTTTTTCTTACATGCTAATGCCTATATAAAGGCATGGATGGGAGAGGCAAATACACAAGTAGCATAGCTAAGAAAAAAAATAGAGAGCGAGAGAAAAAGCTCAAGTGTGAGCTGTGTGCTTGTGAGGGTGGCCAAAACAATTTTTACTTTGATGAGTGTGAGAGAGTTTTAAGGATTTGGGAAATATTTTCTCAAAGGGTGAGTGACAAAATAGTGAGAAAATTATTTTAGAGTGTGGGAAATACTTTGAGTGCCAATATTTTGGTGAGAACTCTTTATTGTGTACCTCTATTGTTAATATAGAAAAGACTCTCTTTAGTACCAACTATTTTATAGTGGAAGAATTTTTTCGAATTTTGTCCCGTAAATGTAGCCCAACACTAAGAGTGAACCACATTAAATTATTGGTGTCATTTTTATTATTTATACAACAGATTTTACCGCCTATTTTATTCACTAGTTGGCCGGTTTGACCGCCTTCATATATTTATTTGTTTGATTTTTTCTACATTAATTTTATATTGTGTTTGTGAACATTATTCCACTGTGCCAACTTTGTCAATTTTCCCAACAATCCCTGCATGCAATCCAATTGCATTGGAAAGGCTGCCCTGTCTTTTTTGCCGAAATCTTGCGAGGGCGAAAGAAAAAAGCCAAAGCCCTGGTATTGCCCACAGAGACCTGAAAACAAATTGGAAGAAACTAGTGTCATGTTCTATCCTACTTTTGATTATAATCATAACAACGCTAATTCATCTATCATGAATTTTAATAACATTAGGTCATGCATTTAGTTATTGATTTTCTACATCGACCATAATTTTGAAGGAACGAAATTGGAAATCTGGTTAACCAACTATTGAAAGTGGGTATTGACCAAAATGATGTTGTAGGGAAACTGGAAACGAAACTGAAGACTGTTTCTGAAGCATTTTCTGCAAGGGAAATAAGGGAAGAAAACTGTGTTAGAAAGATACATCCTGATGCCATAGCATTGTAAATGAAGGAAATACCTCTGGCAAATAGAAAATACAAGTCCTGAAATGATAATTCCTTGATGATAACCAAGATCAGAGGCAATTTCTTCAGGCAGCCATGCCCTAAAGAGCAGTTCAGCACAAGACCGGTTGCTGTTATGATTCCTTGACCAGCCAGCATAATTACTCGCCCACATACTCTGAGATATGTCATGGCATCTAAAGAAGATGTAGAAAGACTTGGAGGCCAACAGAAACTCACACAGCCCAACAAAGCATTTACAGACAGTACTGAAAGAACAATCACAGCTCCTCCAATCAAGATAATAAAAATTTTTTGGATCTGCAAGCAGTAAGATAAGCATTAAATCATTTTGTCTACTCAGAATGTGATCACAAAATATTCATCCACTTCAAGGACTTTTGTGGGAAAGATGAAAAAGACAAGAATGAGAAACAGAGTATCCAAGATTTATTGCAAGAAACAATAAATTTAGATGAACTGTTGAATTGCTGGAAAAATTCTGAAAGAAAATGAAATAAGAAACAAAAATAAAAAGAAAGAGCTGCAACTGTTCTTGAGACTAGGCATTACAAGATGTCCACAACTTGCTCAGACAAGGGACTACTAAGCTCCTCTAAATGCATAAAATCTAGTACTTACTTTACAACCATACCTTAATTGGTTTTGTCAAATCCAACCGATATTGCTCTAGCGGATCTTCATAACCACGGATTCTTTTGCCCCATTGCATAACAAGTATCATGACAGCTGTATAAAGGCCAATAATGCTACCAAGTTCAGCAAATTTGGAGGAAGTATGTGTTGTCCAGCTCTGCACAAGTGTTGGAAGTAATGGAACGATGACCGGCGACCATAAACAAGCACCATGCCAGCAAACCCAATAATCCTTAATAGGAAACAATAATTGAAATAGGCTCAGTAAACAAAATTTTGAAACCAATTAGACCAGTAAAAGCAGAAGCATATATAAAACTTGTTATTTGATGAATTTGTTATCATCTACTAGAACACCACCACAGGGGATGTTGATGGATAAAAACTTAAAGAAGACTTCCTTCTTGAGCTCAAACAATTCAACCAAAAGTATTCCAGAACAAGATAAATGAAGATAGATTGTATTCCAGAACAAGATGAATGAAGATAGATAATGCAAATAAATTTTCTATTCCTCTCCCTATTATTTGCACATGCTCACTGGACAGAAACTGTAATATATGGCACACAATCAGCATTTAATTAATAAAAAAGGTTATTAAAATTGAGTCAATAAAAGGAAAAGTTTGTTATGGAGATCCTCTTTAAAATGATGTATTTTGCCATAATTCAAAGTAACTTCCACTACCAATTACCAACAGTCCTACTTAAATAATTGTGTTCGATCGTTACCAGACATTTGGAGGGGGAAAAGTTGGGATGAAGGCAAAAGAACTAAATGAGGAAGAAGAGAGACCCAATGGGGTGAGAGGGATCAGCATTAGAGAACAATTGGGAGTTTATAATACCTCTGGTACAGGGGGCGATCAGCTAGATGGAGAAACTAGAAAAGCCTGTCAGTCAGACTCATAGTACCACGTATGCCACCCCAAAGCAAAGCAACTTTACCAACCAGCTTCATCAAGCCACCCTTTTGTCCCAACTCAGCTAACATTGCAACCAGCCTGTCGTGCGCATAAATTTTCTATAAATATTAAAATGTCAAGCATATACACAAGAAAAATACACATATAGGCACAATTTAAGACCTTTCTTGATCCACTTCGCCATCTTCCTTTGTAGGAACCATAGGAGCAGCAACTGACATGGCTTTCTCAGCAAGGCTTCTGGTTTCTTTCAGACAATTCCTCGTCAACCTTGTCAACTTCCTTCGTATTGTTCACTTTCTCCTTTAAGGAATTTAATGAACTTTCTGCAGTATCCTTGCATTTGCTCGAATTCTTCAAAGGCAAATGAAAAAATAAGCATTAGAGGTTCATAAGAAAAAGAAAATGATAAGTAAACAACCAAAAGGCCTGAATAAAAAAATTAGTAAAAAGAAAATTACTTTCAGTAACCAGCATATATATGAAAAATAATAACATTCAGAATGAGAACTATGCACTTGTTTCCAACCCAAATGCCATTTTTAACAAGATGGCATTTGATTTAATTTTAAAACACCTCCATGGTGAATGGATAGCACAAATACAGGAGAGTACATGCACATACAAACACGTAAATCTATCAATAAATTGTTAAAATTTGGAAAACAATCCTGGCCACGTATCAGACATGCCCTGGACATTGGATTTTGAGCTTCTCAGTACATAAACCTCACTCATTGTCTGATGTACAATCAGGTACGATTCTAACTAACACAACATTTGAAAACTTAACAAAATTGACATACTTGTACATTGCGTCACTCAATTCATTTATTAGCTTATCCCTATAAAATCTTCTTGTTATTTAGGGTGTATTGGTGCAATATCTATGCTTGCTGGTTAATGATCAATTCAAACATTTAATTATTCAAGTTCAACAACTGAATTAAATAACTGAAAGGAAGAATGAAAAGGAGCAGAGGAGAAAAAAATAAGCAAACAAATATTTTGAATTTTGATAAGCATCAAGTGAAATAATCAAGGTTGTGAAAATTCTGACAACAGAACATATACTTATTGCCATGAAACTATACAGTATTCCACTCTTAGAGCCACTTAGATTTATATAGACATAAGAACTACCTGTAGGAAGTTTTCAAACAACAAAACATGACACCTAGATCAACAAAAATACCCATTTCGAAAACAGGGATAATGAGGATCACTCTGGTATAATCCTCTAAGTCACACAACAAGAATCCTGAAGAAGGTAGGTCCTTCCAAAAATTACAGAAAACATGCAAATAAATTCATTACTACCTGTTGCTGTAAAAGTAAGGCAGACGCTCCCAGAGCAGCTGTAACAGCACCAACCATAACACTATCACTCTTTTTATTTTCTATTTCAGCCTCTTCCAACTCTCTATTCCTTGTATTGATCACACTGGTACACTTATTTCCGATAGTAAGCTTCAGGCCCTCCTGCTTCAAACTGGAACTGTCTGGATCTTTTTCGCCAGATATTTCTGTTTGCTCATTGGATTTCAGGGCATTATCATGCCTGGTGCCTACATTGAAATATTTTCTCAGAGCAGCTAAGCGAGAGCCGATAATAACACCAACTGGCAAAACTCTTCTCAGGTATCTTGTGCTTAGAACAGCAGAGGAAATGGTCCTTACCATGTCCTCTCCTTGAAGAGTACCAACTTTTTCAGTGGTACCTTCTATACTTAAATTATCTTGCAAGCACGCAGTACCCTTATCATGTCCAATAGCCTAATGCTACAGCATTTGCTACTAGATCAAGATCACTGACAAGATCAGATTACATTTTTTTCATTCCATCTGCACTTAGCTTGCGATCAATCTCAACCCTCAAGGCATTCAATATGATACCTTTCACAAACTGCATTACCCCCTTTAATCTACCATTACCATTTTCAGCATGTTCTTGAAATTTGTCCACTGTGCTATAATCTCCCGAAGTTTTTTCGCTATCTAATAAGACATAAGATGGTTCTGTATAGTTATCTGTACCATTCACATTTGTGAAAACACCATCATCGGTTGTAACATCATGTAAAGATTCTCCAATTGTTCCCGGTTGATCCAAAGGTTTCCATTGACCTTCTTCTGAAAAATAGTCAAGCAATAAAGGAGTAGTTGTATCTAAATCAAGTGGTTTACTTTTGGCATCTCTCAGAGAAGATGCCTGTGTAAGTACTCATTCTGTAGATAGTCTCGATAAGGATTTGCACTTACATACAATGGAATGCTATGCACATGTCTATCAGCATAACCAGCCAAAAATTTGCCACCAACTAAATTATTATTCTTTGTTCCCTCTTATATTTATAATTACTGGAAATACTTCCCTGAGAATGATCACTACCATTTTCACCATACAAAGCCGAATTCTTACCAGGTTCTTCCTCCACCCATCCAGTGTGAAGACTACATCACCAACTCTATAGCCTTCTCTACATCTTTCTAGAAGATTATTACTTTAGTTAACCAACTTATAAGGAGAAGCCAACTTGAGTTTGAATTCTTAGTTGCTAAAATCAATTTTACTTTTGTTACTTGCAAGTTGTTTGACAACTTGGCATTAGTTGTCACAAGTTGATTTCAAGTTGGTTTTGACAACTTATTATGCTTAGTCTTTAAGGAGGTGTAAGTATGGAGGTGTAAGTGAGGAGGTGGGAATAGTACCTAACCCTCACCTATAAATACATCCATCCTCATTTGTATGGTATGTATGTGTCCATAATAAAAAGAGAGTGTATGGAAATGAAAAAGTAGTGGTGCATGTGAGTAGTGTGTACAATTTTTTTGTATTGAGAGTTTCCTTATTTATAATAAAAATAAATTTATTATAAATCAAAATCCTCCAAATATTCTACAAGTGGTATCAGAGCAGGCGGTCGAGGACCGACTACCAAGTGCATACGGAGCAAGCGATCGAGGATCGTGTTACG
>CATIWM010327835.1:0-57181 GCA_949671775.1 Mallotus repandus | reverse complement strand
TTATTTGTTGTTTTTTGGTTGCTGAAGGTTATTTTGTCAAGTTGTTGTTCATATTTTTTTATTGTTTTATGATTGTCTTTTGATTATTGGCCATATTTTTTTTATTGTTTTAATATTTCTTTCCGTACTGTTGTTGTGTTGTTCATATTTTTTTATTGATATTGTAGTTTTTTCTATTGATTTCATCTAGACAAATGATCTATGATCAATGGTAACTACGTGAAGTTTTATTTGAATTGCATAATTTTTTTAATTGTTTATGGACGTAGAAAGATTATAATTTTTTAATGGTTAAGAAAATAAGGTAGAAATCGCATGTGTTATTAATTTCAAAAAGCACCATATTTTTAAAAAAAATTAAAATTAATTTTGAAAAAAATCCATAAAATTGAAATTTTTTCCCATTTTTCGGTGAGTGTTAAAAAAAAAAATCCCTTCTTTCTACGAGGATTCAATGGTTGCGCTTTTTCAATCTAAAGCAAAATCATATGTTAGATGAAAACTACATTTGTCCAATGATTTGTTTAGCCCAACTAACGTTCATCCATGCATAAAATTCATCCAAATAGTCAAAAGTGAGTGAGTGAATCTTGCAACCAACAACTACTCACCTAAACCAAATTTTAAAAACCAAAACTATTTTATATATTCAAAATTCTTACAAAAATTTAATGTATCAAAATAAATATAATTTTTTTTTTTTGGATAAAGTAGAGTATAAAAAAAACAAGCTCACTTTTTTTTATTTGGTATCTTATCCTTTTTTGGTTTTTTCTTTTGTTTTGAAAAGGTTCTTATCCTAAATTTACCAAAAAGTGAGAGAACTTTTTTTTTTTTTTTAAATTACTCATTTATTGCTTACCTTTGAAGCGAACATTACTGGACGATAGTTATAACGTCCAAGTAATTTTCCTTGATACGCATACCATTCCAAAACCCACTCTTTCCTTTCACGTTTTTAAAGCTTTCAGATCCCAACATCAAACACTCTTCTCTTCACTCTTCACCTCCCTATAAAACTTGGTCTTGTTTCTTGAAAAATCTTTGATTTTATCCCCAGAAGAACAAAAAAGAAGTAATCATGTGCTGTGGAGGAAGGATGTGCATGCTGTGCACGTGTGTGATTCTGGTGGTGATTGCAATTGGTCTGGTGTTTGGATTTGGTGTTTTCAAGAATGGGTTTCACAAATTGAAGGATTCGATTCATGTTTCTGAGTTGAATCCCAATGTTACTACTGCTAATTCTGTTTATGCAACTGGCAGGCCTTTCTTGGGTTATGTAGCTCCTCCACCTCCTCTTTTTTAGTTGTTCACTCCTCTATTTCCATCTCTCTGCTTCTTTTTTTCAATTTTTTTCTTCAATGGGTATTTTTTTTAATCTTCTGTTGTTAGGGATTTGTGATTATTTGTCTGGATTTTTATTATAAAATTGTTTTATCATGTGTTTAGCTGTTATTGTTCTTGATTTGCTTCTTGTTCCTGCAGCTGCAACTGTAAGCACAGGTTTGAATTGTGCATAATACAGAATTATTCTTTTCATTATTGATTTTATTTGAACCATTAAACTTTATTATTAGTATTCTTTTTTTTTTTGAAGAATATTATTACTATTCTTATTAACAATAATTAACATCGCAATCAATCATTACCACTGAATACGATTTATTATTAAATTAATGTTAATGTTACAGTTGCAGATGGTTCAAATATCTGAAATCTTTTTTTTTTTCTTTTCGTTATTATAGTAGTTACCTTATTTCATTAGTATATGAGAATCCCTGGTGACATAACAAAGAGCATAAGAATTCTTTCCAAAAAAAAAAAAGAACATAAGAATTGCCGGGAAAAAATAGTCAAGTCAAGTGATAACTTCTCTTCAATAGCATTTTAAAATGTAAAGTTTGAATTCTATCGTAATCAATTTTTCATAAGAATTGCTTTAATCAATGCTTTTATTAAGAAGCTATCGTTTTCACTTTTTTTTTTTGTGTATTATAACACCTAAATGTGTTTATTGAGAAAATTGAAGTCATTGTCAAAGGCAATACGACCTTTTGATTAAGCGCAAGTCGGCCGAAGTCAAATAGTTCTTTTGCATAACAACGTTGACCTATTGCCATTGGTTATATATTCATCATGGTTCAGTTAATCTCAGACCACACTCATTTCTCCAAATAAAAAAACATTGAACTATTTGTACATTCCCAGGTAAGGAAAAAGAGTGTCATTATTTTGTAAAGAAACATTTGATTTAGCCTAACCAGTCAAATAACTATAAGAATATACCATCTGTACCTAAATAATTATTGTTTTAAAAGTATAATTTTATTTCTAAATAATTATCAATGCATATTAACTATTTTTTGTTCTATTTATGCTAATAATTATTATAAAGCTAATATTTTATACATATATTAAATACATTTCTTAATCTATATGAAGAAACTTTAAACGACAATTATTTAAAAACAGAGGGAGCATAAAATATCATAAATTTAATTTCTAACTAAAGTAAAATATCCCAGAAGTTCTAAATATATATAAACATGAAAATGATTTTTGAATTAGCTACACATAGCACTTTGTTTGCCAGACCAACACATTACTTGGGAATTTCTCTATCTTTAATTTATGATGAAGGATTTAACTGTATGATAATATTTTTACAAGCATTATATCTGCTACTATCATGTATAGTTCAGGCTAGTTTTTTACAAATGACAACGCGAAACTCTTCAATATGCAGCATATCAACTCGGAACAAAATTTGATTTGATGTAATGTCACCACATAAAGCCTGCAAATTGAGAGGAAAATTTTCTCTGTATATATCCATTCTATCTCTCTAATTGTGACAGAAATGGCCACCACAAACAGACTCCCCGCGTAATGCCTGCAGATTGCTGAAGGAAAATCTCTCCTAGGTATATCCATTCGGTCTCTCTCCACTCTTTGCTGATCTCTTCTGCAAGTCTGCATCATAATGTTGCATAGCTGCCTCTAGGGCCTGCACCAGTGTTGTGTCCATGAGTTCCAAGCATAACATCGATGCAAGTACAAAAAACAATCCGGAAAACAAGAGAACATAGGCATCCTCAATTTCATTAAAGTAAGCGATCTTCCACAGGAGCACCAACATAGACTAGCATCTGGACAACCTACATGGTTGGTTCAGATAACCTGACAAAATACAAGACACAGGTGCAAACCATTGACCTGAAGAGGAGAGCTTGTTTGATGATTTATAGGTATAGCACACAACCATAATCTGCTCAAATGGATTAAATAAATTATGGCATATGTCAAGATAAGCTGACATGATTGCAAGAGACATCCCAAATCATTGACCTGGTGCAAGAAGAGATGAGTTGAGGATTCTAGTATAGCACCTAAAAATCCACTAAATTATCTTGAATTCATTATGACATGTCATACTGCAATATTCTTACTATTGCTACTCCTAACAACAGGACATGTCCATAATTCAGTCTCAATTGACCAGCTTCTTGGCCTCTAACCATTGACAGGACTCCATCTTCACAAGAGGCTCGCTCCAGATCGATCATACAATTATTTGTTTAAAAGATTCATCACAGAAAATACAAATAATCCTATTCTTGCTCCAAAAACAAGACCATTTAATTTACTGGACAACATCCCAACAATAATAATACTTAAAAACTGAAGTATAGACATTATAGAATTAGTTAAATTGTGCAAATTGTTCACCTGTTGCATTGGACGAATAAGGAGTGTAAGCTGATTTCGAAGTTCTGACTGCACAGATTTATTCATCTCCTGGGATATATTAAATTTAGAAGAAAAAAAATGAAAAAAAAAAAATTTGAGATGCAGTTCAAACAGTATTCTAAATGCTATATGATAAAACACAGGAAATGAAACACTTGCAAGCTAAAGCAGGAGCCAAAAAAAGTACACAAGTTTACAGATGCTATGCTAAGCATTAACATAGATGCATGTTCTGAAGCACAAGCTTGCACCAACTTTACTGATGTTATATTTCGATTTAAAATAATGAACACTTAAAACCATCTCAATGTAATTCATTATCTTGACCAGATGTAGAAATGTCATCAAGGAACAGCAAATGAGAGCAATTATGAAATCTACTCACAATTCAATTTGTTATACAGAGATTGTTCAATTGATTGTGCAAACAAACTGATGAGGTTTAAAGATTGTTGACAGATCAGGAAATACATGTCCAACGATACTACATCTATACTGGACTTGCTGTCAGCATTCTTATTTGTGCCATATCTAGCAGTACAACTCAATTGCAATTCAGAAGTAGACAAGAGTAGCCAAAAATATAACCATTACCCTACTGCACATGCAAAACCAATAGAGACATGACATGCCCAAAATTCTTTTCATGTGGAACAACCTGGACTCGACAACTAACTTTCAAAAAATATTTGGTCCTTTTTACAATGCATTGATGCTACAGCAACTCAAAAACAGATGGCTGAGAAACAATTAGTTCATCCTGGAGACTTGAAAAGAGAATGAGCTTATACTTGAGTTGCAATAAGAAAAAAGAATCAGCTAAGACAAAAGGCAGCATAAAAGGTCAACAGCAGGTATGACTTTGAATTCTTATGGTCAAAACAGCACGAGTAATCAAATAATTGGCATTTTATTTTGAAGTGTCCTGAGTATTGCTTAATGCACTAAACTGAACTCCACTAATTGAACTAAATGCAATCTCCATTTGAACACCTAATATTGCTCCTTCAGTACCAGTAGAATCAATGTACAGCCATAAGCGAGCTAAGCTGATAGAAATGATAAACCAAAGCAGGAAAAGTGGGGGAGCTTTCTATTTAACTTACCTGCAACTGTGAATCAATATTTGACATCGCATCCTTCAATCTACTTACCTGCAAATGCCCAATTAGTGACTTGTGGAAACTGGAAAAGTAAAATGGCATTATAAAAGGTCAAGGACATGATATGCGTGGATGACTCTGAAGTCAGGAATTCAGGCATGATAAGTTTATTTTGTTTGAATGAAATCTAGCCAATCATGTAATTACTTAGATTCATGAATGAAGATTAAGTTCATCAATATTGATGAGGAATAAGGCATTTAAAATCCACGCACAAAATATAACATTTTTATTCACAATAATGAAATTAGCCAAAATTAGATCCATGAACCTAAATGACATGTACTGTGAATTTTCAAAACTTCCAATTATAGATCCACCAATGGAATTTTTCAAACCTTCCCAAAAATTCCTACACAAAAGCTGCTTCACAAAGCTGCTCTTTACATATCCGCAGGTTTCAGATAGAATTGCCTTTCAGGAAAATATAACTTAGACCCTATTAAAACATTAACCTCTAATTCATTCTTGGCAACATAGTTGTTTCTTCCTTTTTTTTTTTTTCTAAATTAGGGGTTTGCTAGTTGTCATTAATCAACTCAACTAAAACTTAATTATAAACTAGATGGGTTCGGCTATCTAGATCCTTTTCTACCATTCAGCACAAGTTCCTCAAGGTCCTCTTAAATCACCTAATACCCTTCTTGTCTCCATGTAGCCTAATCTACTTAACTTTCCTAATTGAGGCAGTGAGTGGTCAACAATTCAGGCTTCAAAACATTCTCGATCTCCATTCTCTCAATTTACCCTTAACAGGTGCCACTCCAACCTTTTCTCTAGTACACTTATTATGATATCCATCCTAGTATGCCCATAAATCCATCTTAGCAGTCCTCATCTCTACAACACTCATCTTATAGGTATGTTGTGTCATAGCAGCCAACATCCGCTCCGGTACATTATAACTAACCATATCACTGTCCGACAGAACTTACCCTTTAGCTTATTAGGACTCCAGTGGCATTTCTCCATTTCATCCATCCTGCTTTATCCTCAATTGGTTACACTAAGCATTAAATATTTTTTTAAAAAAGTTGCTCCTGCACAAAGCCTGCAAGAGTTTGTTTTGACATCCACTGGTCATAAATTCAGGTAATTTCATGCTTTATCGAATCAATATGACTTGTTTTCATGCCCTCTCACCATAACATCACGCAACTTCCAGCTATGTTGAGTGCTAATTAACTTTTTGGATTTAAAAACTTTCTTTTCTTTTTTCAAGTTTTTTTTGGTAATTAATGATAAAAGGATTATTGTATTTTACCTTTGCATAAAGATATGCAGTCGTGATTGGATATGACGACCAATAATGTCTCAACAGCTCCTCAATAGACATCCAGTGCTGGAGATAAGTTTTCCTTATCAACATGAGAACATTGAAAACTAAACCAAAATCTAGCAACAATAACAATAGCTTTAAGTCTTTAAAAATATATGAAATCATGATTATTTGATGTGTTGTCCAGTGCAGACAACTTTGCTTCATGAAATAATGAAATTGTTTTCGTACATACCAGATACTTAAAGAAGGGGAGGAGGGAGAAGAAAATAAAAGGACAAAACTGAGTGCCACTCACATGTAGCAATTCTTCCTTTATCGTACTCGGCAGCCTGTCCAAAACACTCTCAGTAGGGTTAATTCCAAGCTGATATTTGGTGCTTGAGATATTCCTTGTCAATGTGGAGAGAACCTATACCATAAAGTTGTACAGGCATACTTGGGCATTAACAACAAAATGCACATTATCCAATTTGATTAGGGAAATAAACTATGAATAACAACGTTTGTTACCATTTTAGCAATTTCAGGATTCATTATCGGATCACTCAACCCCATGGCTTTAATCTGAGAAATTGAGTCCCTTAATAAACCATAAGCTTCTTGGGTGCTCAAGCTACATTTAACAGCTCCTGTTCCAGCTGGCAAATCTCTTGAAGTTTTGAGTGCACTAGCTTGTTGAGAATCAAAATAGTCTCGGGGATCCTAGTTTCAAGAATACTACATAACATGTGTAACAAGAACACTACATAACATGTGTAACAAGAATGCTACATAACATGTGTAACAAGAATACTACATAACATGTGTAACAAGAATACTACATAACATGTGTAACAAGATACAAAAAAAAAAAAATAATACTACAAATACATGATGATAAGAAAGCCAACCTTAATGCAAAGTGGTGCTAAAAGATGATCGTTTGATCCTCGAAGGTCCTCAATTTCCATCATTTGGGAAATTCTATTCAATCTGTCCTGGTTTGCATTCTCGTCAGCCTCTTGGTTAATTGTTTTACACCCTAACAACAATAAAACATAAGGGCATTTTCAAGCACAAGTTAAAAGCAAATCAAAAATAAATATACAACACCAACCCTGTTTTGATCGAGCTAACGCCTCTGCTACAGCTCTTGTGTCTTGTAACTGTTCATCATCTATAAAACATTGATTAGACAATTAAAAATATATAAAGCATGTGGTCAACTCTTTGTTATATATGAAAAAACAAACTGCAGCACATTCAAAAAGAGACAGACAAGAAATTACTTTATTACCACTACAGATTAATCAGAGAAAACAAATTCATGAAATGTTCTTAGTTCTTACCAATAGCTGTTCCTTCAAGAACAACAGCAGCGTGGCGATTAAGATCTTGTAACAAAGTCCTTCTGTAAGGCTCCTGCTGGGATTCCATTATATCCTTGCTGCCATCACGAACAATCCCATGATCCTGCATTTTTAGACAGATGAAAATTCAACCAACAGATGCAGACAATAAACCTAGAGACAAAACAACAGAACATCTCTGCCACATGCACACACAAGAAAAGCGGCCTAAACACAAGGTTTTATTTTTTTGTCCATTACCAGAATTGTACTATGGAAAAAAAGGATTCTAAGAAATATTCAGCAAAAAATCCTCTGTATCACAACGCCTAGGCTGTGAAAATTCACAATGTGCTCATCACTAAAGAGAAAATAATTGAAATGTAGGTAACCAATCAAAATATTTATTGGAAGCAAACAGGTAAAATTATCTTGTATAATTGTTAATCAACTATAAACATCTGCCATTGGAATTTAAACCAATCAACGCAGAACATAAGTTTTTTCATTTTTGCCATTCTCCAATATGAGTTATTTAATAATTGAGCTTCCTATTCAAAAACGGCAATTGACAAGAATTAGGAACTTATATGGGTAAACCAATTTTCTCTGCCTTAACAATTACCTCAGTGAAACCAATACTAGGGAAGAATGTCCTACTTGTGCAAAAAAATGTCCTACTTGTGCAAAAAAATGTCCTACTAGTGCAAAAAAATGTCCTACTAGTGCAAAAAAATATGTGTGTTTATTATAGATGGAGATGCACAAAGGAATCCAGTATGCAAATGATCAGAATATTGAAACAAAAGAGACAAACAATAGACGTGGATCATACATTAATTCAAATCAAAACTAAGATTAACATAAAAATCTTACTATGTGCAAACCAAATTTATGAATTTGAAGTACTACTTTATTAAATTGAACCTACATATTATTGGTAAACAGAGGCCCATTAGCTAAATACTGGACAGAAGAATAAGAACATCAAATGTTCAAAGATAAGATCATGAATCCAATCTAGAGACCGTATGAACTTCTGTTTCACCTGTCATAAGTAAACTGCTGGCAAGTTTACAAACATTTATTTTTCTTTCAAACAACAGAAACACGGGGAAAAAAAAGTGAGAACTACCACCCTACCCTGTGGTCAAGCAGAAGATTTGGTGAGCTGGGATTCACAGGTAGCCTTCAAAACAAATAAAGGTGCATATTTTCCAATATTGTGCTTAAGGCCCAGTAAACCTCTTATAAAGTTTTCCCATATTAATTCCCCTTCAACCTAAACACTCCAATGCCTGTCTCTACTGACAAAAATTCACCGTGTCTTAAACTCTTCCCATACATACATAAATGTGTTGCATGCTAACCACAAACAAGTCATCCAAATATAACTTGATACAATGAGACAATAAAATCATAAATGAAAAATAGAGAAATCATTTACAACTCAAAACAAAAAATAACATTCATTATCAAACCTACTGGCAGATGTGTATAATCATCCCCTTTGTCAGCTTCCATGTCTAGAGTTGGATCCACACATCTGATCTAGAATGAGGGAAAAAAAAAGTACCATATCAATGCATTCAAGAATATCTGAAACTGAAACTAATAAGAGACAAGAACAGAAATTCAAAGATTTTAGCCAGAAAAAATCTAAAACTACACAAGACAGAGTACCTTTCGCCTGGTTTCACCAGCCAAGATATCATCAGGTTTGAGAAAAAGAGCAAGCTCCTCATCTTCCGCAGCTTCTGCTGCTGCTGCATGAACATTTTTCGAATGTTGAAGGTATTCCGCTCTACAATATTTAGTCCAAAAATCTCTCTCTGTCATCTGGAGTGAAAAAGAAAGCACAATATACTCAAGAAGTTCACAGAGACTACAATGTGAATCAACATCTTAGCTATGGATCATCATTTAATGATAATGACATGAGCACAAAAATCACCATTGACATGGCAAGCAACCTTGAAAATTTAAAAGCCCTCAACTCCCATTACCTTATTGGGAACTAAGTTCAAGTATGCTTGGTGAACTGCTGGTTTCTCTGCAAAAATCTGAAAGACAAAATAATCATAAGTAAACAGAACACGCATACAGCAAACTGACATGCTGCATAGGCCTTCAGTATTATGTGGAAAATAAATAATAATTAAAATACAATCATAATCATAAGACATAAACAGTATTCAGTAAATATATATGAATATTCAAAAAAGCCCTGAACATGTTCTGTATGTGCCATTTTAGTACAGGTGGAAGCCAGCACAAGTTTGGGACAGCAGAAATATACAACAGATACAGTAATGCAACATAAGAAAGAAAAACATGAATTTGAGAATAAAAGTTCAGAGAAAAAAAGTAAATATTAAGTTCAATGCATCTATAAACACGAGAAAAGAAAAAAAAGGTAAAAGTAACACCAAGTCATCAACCTATAACAAATAGCCAGTACAGATAGACAAATATATGGTACAAGAAAACATAAAATCATTCAAAAACTAACAAATAGTATGTAAAGGCACCTTTAATACTTAGACGTCATGATGATACTGTTTAGTCCAATTAATATCAAAAAGCAATGAGATACATGCAGTGAATTAAATAAATATGGTTTAGATATAAAATTTTCAAATGCTCTACAGAGCAGCAGAGGTCCAGCACATGTACAGAAAGGCTAAGTGGGATGAGAGAGTTACCTCACGTACAATCTCTGGTGTCAAATTAAATGTAACCTTGTTTGTCTGGAAATACAATAACATAGCAATTATAAACCTATAAGTCACAAGTACACAAAACTATATTCAGATCTCATAACATATTTTAGCTTTCTAACTTTGTGAACCAAATATCATGCAAATCTAACGTTACAAATACATGAACATTCAATTAAATAAAAATTATTGTATAAGGGTTCATCACGTATACAAAGTGCTCCATGGCTAATGTCAGAGGAGGATGGGCACATGTTTACACAGCCTTTCCCCAGCTATTTTTCAAGGGCATTGCTTTAGTTATCTTTATAACCATCCAAAATTTAAATTTGGTCATAAATACTATGGATCATAGATTTTAATCTCTATGTTCATCATAAAAAGAGCAAAGAAAAAAAATAAGCAGCTCAAAACAAATCAGAACTTAAAACCAGTAAAACACATCATACACAAAGAGAGCTACACTGTACCCGTCCATCAATCAGTGGTTTGGAGTCTGAGAGCATAACACTTTTAAGACCCACACGTTGCTTTGACTTTCTGTTAGAGTCCCCACTGAGCAATTTCTGCAATTACAATGATGCAGGAACGATTATGATCATAGATTCTTCAATAAGTCAAATCATTTTCTGCAAACATGACAACTCCTAGTGGACAGAATTTCTTCATTGCAAAAAAATAAATAATAATAAGGTCCAAATTGACAGAAAAGTGAAACTCCAGGGCTAAATGAAATAGTGTCACAAAACCAGCATAATGAACTAATTAAGCAAATGCAATCAAAGAAAACTAACCTTCCTGGTTGCCCAAAATTCGGAGTCTGTCAACACGCCATCACTCACAAACTGCTTATGAAGTTTCTGCAACTCACTGTGGAGTACCAATTTCATTTATGTCAAGGGAACCTCAGACAGATAATTATCAGCTTGAAAGAAAGGGAACCATATAGCAGCCAAGAATCATTTACAATGTCTCCAGTTAAACAAGAGTGCTTCTTAACATTGTGGTTTAGAATGTTATATGTGGAAAATCATTATGGGATGGTTAAATATGCAAGTTTATAATTCAAAACCAAATATTCACAGTTATATCCGAAAACATTAAACCAAGCAATTTGGCAACCATTGGTATAATTAAACTTCCTGTATCTCTATAGTAGGTTCAGTTCAGCACTATCCTCAGCTCTTTCCAAACTTCATATTCCACCATCTTGTATGCATTGTTAGTAAAACAGAAAATTTTGGCTCTTAACTTTCACTTGCTAATGTAAGTTGGATTGTTTTATCAAGCCCAGGAAAGTCAAGAACACTTAGATAGTTGAAAGTAAGTAGAATCAATCACCTAAAGCATAACTATCATTTAAACAAAAGTGGTTAAAGAATACAATCAACACAGAGTCCTCAGAGTTAAAACACTAAAAGTTTTTGTTTTTCCCCTGACTTTTTTATCCTATGACATCTTCACAAGATTTATTACTCATCAGCATTATTTTGAATAAGAAAAATTATTATCTAGAATAGCTGTTTCGCGAATAATACTAGGAAATCATGGCCTTTTTACATGTCTTAAAAATTGTTTCTTTGCTGCTGCAGACATACATTACAAATATCCCCTTTTCACTCACAACCAAATTCTTTTGTTTTAAAGAGGAACTGTTCATCTTTGGCCACAATACCCTAATAATACTACATCCATATCCATGGATGTAACTGTAAGCTTGAATTATGACTCCTCGCCCATTAAATTTAATTCAAGGACTTCTCCAAAAAATTTCCCTCATTTTACAGTAGCAACAATCACAGAAGTTTTGGCCCCAAAACCCTAATGCCCCACTCATGTGCATAACATAATTGCACTTTAAGAAATCAAGACAGAGTGATTATGTAAATCTAAAATTTTAGGTCTTTTCAAGAACAGTTTCCCTTTTTTGCTAAATGTTTATAAATGAGATATTAGAAGAAAGCAGGTAGATCTTTAAAACACAGTAAAGGTTGTCTATGCAAAGACCAATATCAACTGATGATTTTACATTGCGCATGTAGCATGGACTGCATAGGCAAATCAAAACCACAGGCTAACTAAAAGAAATCTGCATAAAGCTACTTCAGAATTTGAAGTAGATATCTTGGTCAAAGAGGGAACCAAAAACAGAATATGTAATCTGAAGCAAGAAGCTGTCAGAGTAAAAAGCAGTTGAGAGAGAGGCAGGCTTCATAATTTCTAAATAATTACACAAGTTCAAGGAAGAAACTTACATATTTTCACGAAGCAGGTTCATCCGAAGAAGCAATTCTTCTGTACTAGGTTGATCAGAAGGAACTTCTGGAGCATCTGCGGGCTTCGGAGTGTCTCCAGCCTTTGAAAGGGCTCTTCCTGTTCCAAATTACCAGATACCACATCTTCATAAGAAGCCGAGCACATAGCCAAATTATAAAAGTTAACTGAGTAGTCAATTTAGGAAAAACAAATTACACAGTTTAAAGAAAATCACGAGGAGCACTAAAAATAGATAAATTGATTCACAAGAAAGATAAATCCACAAGAAGAGAAGAGGATAGGCAACAAGATAGTAGCACATATAGGTATTCTAATTCAAAAAAATAAAGAAAAAGTTTTCTTTTAACTAATCCAGTTAAAATAATTCATTTTGCAAAGAAAATCAATTACAGGAACTACAACGACAAAACATAAAAAGTAGCTGGAAT
Organism: Mallotus repandus; assembly: GCA_949671775.1. Lineage (NCBI taxonomy): Eukaryota > Viridiplantae > Streptophyta > Magnoliopsida > Malpighiales > Euphorbiaceae > Mallotus > Mallotus repandus. The sequence continues at coordinate 44,233 of CATIWM010327835.1, read as the reverse complement.
TCTTCTGTTATTTTGAACATGTTGTCATTCTATTATTATTTGTTACTGATAATTTATTTTCTTTGTAATTAAAAGCCACTATATCACTTGATCTGCAGTAGTAAGAATCTATTTTGTATTGGAAAGTAACTAAAATATGTAACTTAAACTACATTGTCCTCACAACATTCTTATTCTTTTTTTTTTTGGGTTCTTTCTCATAACATTCTTATTCTAACACACTGAAATGATATTATCAATAAATCTATGAAAAACAAAACAACCCAATCATAGTCAAACCAAATTTATAAGTAACACTGAAAACCAAAATTGGCAGCAGTTGTCATGCAGCAGGCATAAACTTTTTAATCAATCAATCAAATCAATCAGTGCACTGGTTGTATTTAAGAAATGAAACATACCCACAATCTCTCTGCAAACGTGGAGATCATCATAATTTCCAAACTCAAAAATGTAACTTACTCCCTGAAACAACACAAATTAGACCCCAAAGAAAAAGCATTAGAACAAACTCAAAATTTGCCTAGAATACAATTTTTTTTTTCAAACTAAAATAAAGAAACCTGATTTGAGGTAAGATTAAGCATTGGCGCTTTATTTGATCCCTCCTTTGTGTACTTATGATCTGCACATTCCACATAAAAGAGGAACTTCTCAATTAAACAACATTTAAGCAAACCCAAAAAAAAAAAAAAACAACAAGAACAACAAAAATTGAGTACTTTTAAAATATTTAAAGCTCATGTCAAGCCTTGAAGCAGAGTTGGAATTATCAGGTCTAAATTCCAATTTCTCCAGAGTCTGCAAATCAAAATTAAAACAGAAAATAAGCATAAAATCAAGTTTTAGTGAGTTCACATTAGAATTAAAAATTATAATTACCAATAATAGACGACCAGGAATGCCAGATTCCTTGACTGAGGTTTTGTATTTTACTCGCTTTGTTACTTGCTGCTTGCTTGCCATACCTCAACCAATCGGCGATTCGATCAACAAAAAAAAAAAGAAAACTCTGTACATAACAAAAGAAGTCATAAAAAAAGAAAAAGAAGAAAGGAGACTATCGCCGGTGACCACCGCAGTCTCCTTCTAACACCATCATCACGCTTAAGCGTAAATAAGACAACTAATAATGTATTTTACACTTTTTTTTTTATCATTATTTCAGCACCTGTACCTCTGCAAACAAAAAAAAATCTCTGAGCTTGAACAAAAGAAAATGCTCTCAATGCCAAATCTTAGGGTTTTGTTTTCTCTAGTTAAATGTAGAAATGGTGAAGAGAAGGGCTAGTCACCGGTGAACGGAGTAGCCTGCTAAGCAACGAATCAACAATGCTTTGGGGCGTTTTTATTTACTTTTTGTTTTTTTTAAAAAAAAAAAACAATGATTTATACTTTGTAGGCACAGTATATTTGCCATAATTTGTCAACTTAATAAAAGTTTATCATTCCAATAATTAAATTTACTTAACATGTCTTAATATGCACTAATATAATATATCTACTATCTTTATACTTGTTATTTTTTCTCAATTTGACACATTTACTAATAATTTGTAGTCAATCAAACTCTTGAAATGTGGTATATACTGGTTTGTTGTTCCATAATACTATGCTAACAAGAGTTTCAAATTTATGTTTTTAGCAAATTCATACGTTAAAATGATAAAATTATTATCCTCTAATTCATTACACTATTTTATATTATAAATTACACAAAAAAAAATATGGGTTTACTATCAAATCTCATATTTGTTTTAAGGGTAAACGTGCATTTTTGCCCTTAATGTTTATGCTAAAGGGCATGTATGTCATTAAAGAAATTTTTGGAGCATTTAAGGACAAAAAATTGAAAAACAAAGAATTTAAGCCCCTCATTTTACAGAGGATAAATGACAGTTATCTTGTTGTATCAAATTGTAAATTTTTTTATAGTAAAATATTAATTAGAACCCAAAAAATTTATTTCTTTTTCACCTACACCATCTCCCTCCCTTACCCACACACACTCTCTCCCTTATCCATACCATCTCTTCCTCAACCCAAAACAAGTTATAGCTGCAGATCAAAGGAAATGTCATTGGAATGGAGCTAAAGCTAGAGCCGGATACAATTGAAGCACAATTATGTAACTTCTTTGCCATTTTTTTCCATGATCACATTAACATGTATACATTGAATCAACATCTCTACATGGAAATTGATCTGCTCAGTGCCCATTTAAGAACATATGTGCAGGGACAATTAGCAAGAATGAATTGTAAATTTTGGCTCATGAATATTTTTAATATTTAAAACTTTACGGTCACTTGTTTGTGCTACCTACATGCTCAAGCTCCACCGAATGATTCTTGGATCTGAATATGTATACTATATGCATGATACTAGTAATTTTAGGTGAAGCCCATTCATAGTTCCAACTTCATATTCAAGAGATGCCATTAAAAATAAGTATGCTAGTTAAATAGTTTGATTTTAAAAGAAGAAAGACAGATACTCTGTAATCAAGAACTAAAAAGAAGATTTAATACAACTGATATAAGTTGTTTTTGTTCTTGTAGAAACATAAACTTTAGATTCCAATAATAAAAATCTAACACGAAAAGACTGCTAATACAGAGAGAGGTATCTGCAAATTCAAAATTTTGATAGGGCAACATGCAAATAAACCTTAAAATGTGTTTGTTTTTGGGAGCATCAAATTCCAACATCAGCATGCCATGAATGCAACATTAATCCAACAATATAAAATAGGCATACAGTAAATCACATTATGTTACTCTACAAAAAGGAGAATGATAATCAAATAATAATGTCAAAACAAAAGAAATGAAAATAAAAGAACATACATTTTAAGGCAACTAAGATTATAGCAAGAATAGTGCTTGGATCTGAATGGTTTACAAGTGTGTGTTTTCTTTTTTGATGGCATGCATTCCTTTATTTTCATCTGGGTTTTAATTTTGGGACCATCATTGTGCTTTTTTATTATTTTTTTAGTTTTCTATTTTAGTGTTGGTTTCTTCTTCTCAAGTTCATTAGTATTTTTCTGTTTATTAAAGAAATCAAATGGACTTTTGGCTTATTGTTTGTTAACTTTAACTTTTAATTTTAGGATTGAGGGAGAGAGTATGAGTGAAAAAAGTAACAAAATTTTTGGGTTCTAATTGATATTTTACCATCAAAAAATTTATAATTTGATATAACAACATAAGTATCGTTTATCATCAGGTAAATGAGGGGCTTAAATTCTTTGTTTTTCAAATTTTTGTGTTTAAATGCTCCAAAAATTTCTTTAATGCATATATGCTCTTTTGCATAAACATTAAGGGCAAAAATGCACATTTACCCTTATTTTAATAATTTCTTTACAACAGTCTTGTCTCTAAAACATGCTAAAGTTTGTCTTGTCTCTATGACATGTATTTCATTATCATTTAGATTGTCATTCATCTCTATTCTTAAACTTTGTTTATCAATTCCTTAAAACCTTTAGCTTTTCTTTTCTCTCATTATTTCAAACATGGACTTGATAACTAAACAATGCAAATCGCTTAGGATTGAGGAGGAGAAGGTAGGAGGATTGGTGGTAGCGAGAGAGGCAAGTGAGCTAGTGCAAGAAGACTATCAATGGTGTTTGGTTAGATTGTTCTTAATGGAAAAAAACATCGACTTCATGGCTGTGAAGAACACCTTGGCTTCTTTATGGAGCCCTGTCTAAAGGGTATGCATTCGAGAATTGGAGGATGGTTGTTATCTATTCCAATTTTTTCATGAAATGGATTTTGCTAGAGTGGTTAATGGTGGTCCTTGGACATTTCCTCAGAACATGCTCATAGTGAAACGCATTATAGTAGATGATCAGGCTCAATAAATCCCTTCAACATATATGGAAACCTGGATCCAAATTCATAACCTACCTGTGGGATTCATGTCAAAAATAATTTCTCGTGATGTTGGAAATTACATAGGTGATTTTATCAAATCTGATGAAAATAATTACACCGAAATATGAAGGAAGTATCTCCGAGTGAGAGTCTCTATTGATGTTCAAAAACCATTAAAGAGGAGAATGAAAATTAAGAAAGAAGGGGAAGATTGGGTTTGGATTGATTTCCAATATGAAAGGATTAATCATTTTTGCTATGTATGTAGGATTTTAGGACACACAGAAGACTTCTGTGAGTTTATTTTTATAGACCCCAACAAGAAGAAAGAAAAACCTTATAGTGCTTGGATGAAGGCTATTCTAAAACGACATAACCATACTGCTGAAGAGAAGTGGCTGAGATCATAACCACCGAAGAAGGAGGAGGTGAGGGTTATTAGAAATCAAGAGGCAATGATTACTGAACCCGCAAATCTTGGGGATAAATCTCCTAATATGGAAACTAATGAGAAATCAAAGGAGCGAGGTAAAGGAAAGGGATGGATTAATGGCACTGATGTTAACTCATCTTTGTGCAAGGAAAAAGAAAAGCTTTAGGTGGGAAATTTGGGTGACATTCAAATTTTAGAAAATTAAGGGATTGCCATAATAGATCCTAAATGAATAAGGAATGGAGATGAGGATATAGTTAGGATTAAAATGAATAGGCAGGTAATGGAAGCTGCTGGGAAAATTGGGCTTGGCCCAAAAAACTCATTATCAGAGGGCTCTAGATCCTAAACCCGCCAATCATCATGAGCACTTTATCTTGGAATTGTCGTGGGCTTGGCAACACATGAGCAATTCATGCTCTAAAGGACTTAGTCTAGGTTAAAAAGCCAAGACTTATTTTCCTTATGGAAACACTCTCTTACCATGACAAAATTGATCAAATTCAAGCTCAATTAAATTTTGAATGCATATGTGTGGTGGACTATATAGGGTATAGTGGTGGCTTAGCCCTTTTATGAAAGGATGATTGTTAGGTCACTATTTTGGGTCAATCTAATAATTTCATTGATGTCATAATTAGCATTGAGGAATTTGGAATGTGGAGATTCACTGGCTACTACGACATTCCTAATAGAAATCGTAGATAGGTCTCTTGGAATATGCTTCGGAGTTTTGCTACTATCTCTACTCTTCCATGGTGCCTTTTCAGAGATTTCAATGATCTTCTTCAATCTAATGAGAAGCGTGGTGGCGCTCCATACTCTTATCAACTTATTAGTGGATTTCGACCTGCTCTTGAAGATTGTGGCACAACTAACATGGGTCTTGAGGGATATCAGTCTACATGGGAACATTTTAGGGGCATAGTAGACTGGGTTGAAGAAAAGCTCATTAGAGGTTTAGCCAATCAATGTTGGTATGATATTTTCCTAGAGGCTAAAGTTTTCTCTCTTGACTATTCTTCTTCATATCATCTCCTTATTTTTCTTGATTTAAGGAAGACAATCTTTCTTCCTCGGGTCAGAAATTCTATTTTGAAAATTCGTGGTTGTGTAATGATGAATGTGACCTCATTATCACTAATAGTTAGAATTGTGATAACAACAAAAGCTTGAATGAAAAGATTAAAGATTATGGGTCTAATATGCTTTCTTTGGGTCAAGGCTTGGTGTTAGATTTTTGTGGTCGAGTTAAAGCCAATAGAACTCAGCTCAAACAATATAGAGGAAGAAGGGATGTTGTGGGTCTGGAAGAATTTCGTAAGTCTTCACAAGAGTATGCTGAAACATTGAAGCAACAAAAAGCCTACTTGAGACAAAGAGCTAAGCAATTCTGGTTACGGGATGGCAAATCAAACACTAGAATTTTTCATAATTTTTCTACTAAAAGAAGATAGTAGAATCAGATTGAAAAAGTTATGGACAGTAACGGTACTTGGCACTATAAAGATGATGATTTGGATCTTTAATAACTTATTAATTTATTTGAACTTTTTACCTCTATTTAGGGTGACACTGTGGGAATTACAAGATAGGTTCTTCTAAGGTTACTGATGTTCAAAATCAGGATTTAATGGTTGCTCTAATAAATGAAGAAGTGCGTGAGGCTATTTAGGGGATGCAACCAAACAAATCCCCGGGGATGGATGGTATGAACGTCGCTTTTTACCAAAAATTTTAGAAAACTGTGGGAACGAATATGATTACTGCTTACAAGTTATTCTTTGAGAATGGCTGCTTCTAAGAGGAAATCAATGATACGACTATTGTCCTTATTCCAAAGAAAAAGGATATTAAGATGATGTTTGATCTCCACCTTATAGCACTGTGTAACGTCATCTACAAAATCATAGCCAAAATCCTTGCTAACCGTATGAAAAAATGTTTGTCCAATCTGATCTCAAAGAACCAGAGTGCCTTTGTAGTTGAAAGGCTTATTACAAACGATGTTCTCACTTTTGAAGCTACTTGTTACCAAAAGTGAAAGAGACAAGGAAAGACGGGATTGGCAACGCTCAAGATTAGCATAAGCAAGGTCTATGACCCTATTGAGTGGCACTATCTTTGGGAGATGATGCGAAGCTTAGGTTTTTATGAGGCTTGGATTCATAGTATTATGCTTTGTGTCTCAACAATTTGATATATTATTCTTTAAGATGGAAATGAATTGGGTCCTATAATTCCGTAAAAGGGTCTAAAAAAAGGGTCTAAGGCAAGGGGATCCTCTATCCTCTTACCTTTTTATATTGTGTGTAGAAGGACTAAGTGCTCCAAAGTGCGCTAATCATGGGAAAAGAGGAGATAGGGCATATCCATGGGTGTTGTATTGCAAGACAAGCCCCCAAAGTTAGCCATCTTTTTTTCGCGGATGATTATCTTCTCTTCTTTAAAGCTACTTCTCAAGAGAGTAAGGTAATGAAAGAGGTGCTTCAGATATATGCTCAAGCTTCCGATCAAATTATAAACTATAAAAAATCCTCCGTTCTTTTTAGTTCCAACACTTTTATAAAGTGTATGGAGGATGTTTGTCAAGTTCTTAAGGTTTCGGTCACTAAAAAGCATGGGCACTATTTAGGGCTCCCATCCTTAATTGGGAGGAAAAAAATGAAATCTTTGCATTCATAAAGGATCGGGTTTGGCAAAGAATTCAAAACTGGAACAACAAGTTTTTATCCAATGTTGGCAAGGAAATATTGATAAAGACAGTTGCACAAGCCCTTCCAAATTTTGCCATGAATGTTTTCCTTTTGCCCTTAGATTTATATGTTGATTTTAAAAAGATGCTAAACTTATTTTTGTGGGGTCAAAAGGGTAGTAACAGTAAGGGAATTCGATGGAAGGCTTGGGAATTTCTATATCTACCTAAGGCTAATGTGGGACTCGGGTTTAAAAGATTACAGGAATTTAATCTAGCAATGATTAGGAAATAAGCTTGGGACTAGTCACACTGCCAAATTCACCGGTGTCTCATATTTTGAAAGCTTGATATTTTCCAAACTCGAGCTTCTTGGATGCTAAAATTGGCAAATAGGAAACTCAAAGTTTAATAAAAAATGGTCTGAGAATCCAATTAGGATTAGGTGATCAGGCCTCCATTAGCAATTCACCTTGGCTTCCTTTAAATGAAAATGCTTTTATCATTTCAGAGTTAGCTCCATAATTATAGACACATAAGGTTTCCAGTCTATTCAAAATATATTCTAAATGCTAGGATAAAGAGATTTTTGTTGACCTTTTCAATGATAGAGATCGCTTGCTAATTATATAGAATCCTCTTAGTAACTGAAGAGTTACTGATGATTTTTTATGGAGTGTGGATCCTAAAGGTAATTACTTTGTCAAAAGTTGATATCGTATGCAAAGCTTCGGAGGTTCATAGTAATGATGGCCCTTTATGGTCTCTCTTGTGGAAACTAAAAATTCCCAGCAAAGTGACAAACTTTCTTTGGCGAGCATGTTCTAATTACTTACGAATAGCCTCACTTCTAAAGATTCGATAAGTCCTCATTGATGATTCTTGTCCCATCTGTCATCTTTACATGGAATCAGTTAGTCATGTTTTGCTTAACTGTGTTGTCGCCAGAGAGTACTGGAATCTTGTGGCTCTTGGCCCTCTCATAAAAGGTACGAGTTCTTTTTTTTACTGGTTAAGGAACTTTGTCCCATCCCATTCTCTTATGGAGTCTGGATCAATGGCTATGATATGTTGGGTGCTATTGAAAAATTGTAATGATGTTGTATAGAAGGCAAAGAAGAGCACAACTTAACAACTTATTAATATTGCTGGCAAAACTTTGAATGATTGGATTCTTGCTCAAAGAACCCCCACCAACCCAAACCATATTGATAATATAGTAGAAGGAGAAATTGCTTGGACCGAATTGGACATTAGTACTCTGAAAGCTAATGTAGACTCTGCTCTATTCTCCCCACAAATGAAAATGGGAGTTCAGTGTACTGTTTGAGATCATTTGGGCAACTTGGTGGGTGCTTTTTCCAAGCCTTTATTTGGTTCATTGAGCCTAAAGTTGCTGAGGCAGTGGGATTCAGAGAGGCGCTTAACTGGCTGAAATAAAAAGGATAAGATCACATCTGTAACGCTCGCATACTGCATTTTCATTTATTTGCATAACATGCATATCATATAGTCATGAAAAATGCATGTAATATGTGTGATATTAAGTCCATAACAAGAATTAGAAAGTTAAGGGTTTAAATTGGTTAATGGCAAAAATAAAAGGGCTTAAATTGATTTTGTTGTGTTGTTATTACTATCATTATTATTATTATTATTCTTAAAAAAAAGGGTTAGACGTGGCTTTAAATGAGGGAAGGAAGGAAGATTTTCCTTATCTTCCTTCTCCTCCTTCTTCTTCTTTATTATCATCATTTACCTCTATATATATAAAAAAAAGAGTTGAATTACCAAGTAAAAGTGAAGGTCTAGAATCATTTTAGAGTATAATTTTCATCTTCAAAGACCTTAGATGTTTACTTGGTAAGTAATTTTAATATTTTTGTTGAATTGAGTTAGGGTTTATAAGATACAAAATTCGGGTTCTTAAGATCTAGTTTTTCAGTCTAATTGTTTTGATCATAACTTGAGTTAGTAAGCTTCAAATTTAGTTTTCTTTGATGATATAAAAATTTTGAGATGTCGAAACTTACAGAAATATGGAAAACCTAGTTCTGCTGTTTAAATGGTCATTTGGGGCTGAACATTTTATTGCTTATTTTCCAACGATGGTTTGAGTATGGTGGATTATTTCTTAGAGTTCTTCCTCTATACACCTTAAATGGAAGTAAAATCAATTTGAAATTATTCTAGACACATAGAGTTAATGATCTGGGAAGTTTCATTTTGAGATTAAGTGTATATAATTATCGGTGAATTTTTAAATTCACCCTATTAAATCTATTATAGTTGGCAACTTCATATATTTAGATAGTTTAGTGGTGTTATCATGCTAGATGAAGTTTTTATTTTTTTAGGTGTTTAAAAACAAGTGAATTGTGATCTATTTCAGCTAAACCAAATGGAAATAAGGCTGACATACAAGTAAATACAAACAAAGGGAAATGAGCAATAAAGGTAAGTGGATAACTCAATGTTTTATGTGATATAACACAAATAAATAAATAAATAATTATAAATTTATTTGTTAAGTTGATTGGATAAGAGAAAAATGTGTTTTCTAATTACTAGATGCTAAATTTTAATTATTTTGATATTTAATTATTATCTTGATGGATGATTATTGTTGAGATGAGATTGTAAATGTGAATGATGTTTGTTGAATTCGAGTACCCTATTTAGTGGAGAATAGCAGACTTGTTTGAGTGGTATTTGGAATTTTATAACTCTAAATTGGTTGTTGTTGGTTTCTATGAAAAATTTGAGATATTATTTACAAAATTTATAAAAATAGAGGAAGCTTAATTTTGCTGTATTGATAGCCAATTTGGACCATACTTTTAGTTGCTTAATTTTATTAGCAGCTTGACTATGGTGGAAATTCCTAATCTGGGGAAAATGGTTTTGAAATTCCTAATGTGAAATTTTTGGTGTTTTTTTGAATTTACACTATCAAATATGCCATGTTGGAATATGGTATATTTTTGGTATATCTTTGGAATATTATTGTTTCCTTATATATTATGTGGATGTTAATTGTTTAATGGAGTGATAAGTGATGTATATGTAAATATAAGAAATGTGATTGGATGAGTATAAGGAGACAATACTACTTGTGAATAAGGCTATGTTGTGTGCGTTATAGAATCCCCTTGAAATGTCGTAGTAAGACTAAAGAAAAATTTTGTACAAGATTATAGTGGGTTGTGTGCATATGGGGATCCATGAATTATTAAAAAGAAGTTGTGGTTTTATATATCCAATTCACAATGAAGAGAAGTTGTGGTTTTATATATCTAATTCACAAATTCATTGTTGTCCAAAAGAAAATGTTATGTTACTATGACTATGTACATATTATAAATGCATAATTAACTAAATGCATAATTAAATATTGAATGGATTGATACTTGATAATATTATATTCTTTAGTGTGTTATTTTTTATTGAATATTGTGTTATTTATTTACTGAGTTGCAGGCTCACCACTCTGCATTATTTTTCAAGATTAAAAGAATTGTAGTCCGTCGTAAAGAAATAATTACATCAATTGCCCTAGCATTGTGTCAGGTGGGTCAGCAGGAGCTCGTCTTCAGTTTTTCTTAAACGTAACATGCCTAGAGAATTTTCATATATTGTAATAAGGCTAGTGTGTTGTAATATATAACATAAAGGAAGATATGGACCTTTAATGTTGTGAGCTTGTTGGTGTGTGATATGTGTTACTTGTATAAATACTTCCGTTACATATGTTAAATTGTGAGTTAAAAATTTGATATTAATAAATATGTCATAGGTTAGTCATATGTATACAATGTATGCTTATCATATGTATACAATGTATGCTTGTCATATGTATGCAATGTATGCTTGGCATCCTTAATAGGTGTCACATTTAGTGGTATCAGAGCATGGTTTAGAATTCCTTGGGATAGAAGTGTGAATGCATATATACATGTTAGGAATACATGTAGATGTTAAAAAAATTAAGAATAAGTGTTTGTTTTTTAAATATGATGAATAGGGAGAGGAGTCCTGCTAACCCAAGTGAGTCTGAGTCTATGCATAGAGTTGAGCATGCAAATGCACCACCACAACCAGCTCAGGAATTACCACCAATAATGCAGTAATTTCTTGAGTCTTTACAGTAAATAATGCAACCAGTGTTATATAGAGTTAATCGGGCAGCCAAACCAGCCGGTCCAACAACCAGTAATGCCACCAGTGATAGAAATTAGAGAAACAGAGGCTAAAGATAAAACTTATGACAGACTGAGAAAATAAGGAGCTACTGAATTTGATAGGACCACCGATCCTGAGGTAGCAGAGGAATGGTTACAGGAAACAAACAGGGTACTGGATAGGCTAGATTGCAAACTAGAGCAAAAGTTGAAATATGTTGTATCATTATTGAGAAAATCAGATTTAGACTAGTGAGATCTGATTCCAGGAAGTAGAAATAGACTTATGACCCTGACTTGGGATGATTTTCTTAGGGAATTTACAAATAAATACACACCACCAATGTACATAGATCAAAAGAAATGGAGTTTCTGAGCTTGGAATAGGGGAACATGACAATATTAGAATATGAAATGCAATTCTCTCAGTTGTCAAAGTATGCATTGGAAGAAGTGGCTACAGAGGATGCAAAATAAAGACGGTTTGAAAAAGGATTGAGAATGGATATTCGAGAAAAGATTTCTTTAAAGCCGCCAAGTTACAGTGCTTTATTAGAGGCTGCATTGAGGGTGGAAGAGTGTTTGACAGAGAAAGATGCAATATTAGTAAAGAGAAGAAAAATGATAAGTAAGTATGGTGGTTTGGAAAGAAAAGGAAAAGATGTCTCTTTCAAAGGTTCTGGGTCTCAAGGGAGTTTATATTATGGGAGAGGCGTTAACCAGCAAGGTATAAGTAGGTTTACTATAGTAACATCGGGTAGAGACGGATGACGTAGTTATAGTCAGAGTAGGGCAAAGAGTAACAAAAGTGAGGGAGGTGTTTCAGTTAGTCGGGGATATAGTTCACCATGTGCTAGATGTGGTAGGTTTCACAGTATAGAGTATTGGGGACCAAGGCAGATACATTATTTTTATTGTGGTAAGTTGGGGCATATAGCTAGAGATTGTTGGAGCAAGAACCGAGCCAGTGAGAGTCTGGTTACAGGGCAGAGTGGCATAGGTGAAAATATGACTCAGGGAGGAGTGAGTAGAGGAAGAGGTAGAGGAATGAGACGTGCAGAAGGTTCTAATATGGTACATGCTGGGCAGATAGGCCAACCTCAGCAATCATTGCCCCAAGCTAGAGTATATGCAGTGACAAGATAGGAAGCACCTTCTACATCTGATGTTATGATCATATAATTTCTACCTATGGTTTTGATGCTTATACATTAATTGATCCCAAATCAACATGTTCATTTAGTTCATGTGAATTTGCATTGAGAAACCATATAAATATAGAAAGTTTGGGGTATAACATTTGTGTATCAATGCCTACTGGGGGTACTATAATTGCAGATAAGGTTATCAAATCTTGTCTTATGGTAATAAATGAGAATACACTGCATGCGGATTTAGTTGTGATAAAACTTCAAGAATTTGATGTTATTCTAGGAATGGATTGGTTATCTAAAAATCATATTATAGTGGACTGTCAAACAAAAGAAGTGGTTATTGAGACTTCAGAATGAAGAAAAATAGTTTTTATGGATGAAAGAAAAATTGTTCCAACTTGTTTAATTTTAGCCACTACTGCTTTCCATTTGATTAAAAAGGGGTGTGAAGCTTATTTGGCCAATATGGTAGATGTATCCAAAGTTAGTCCAGGAGTAATGGATGTACCAGTAGTGAAGGAATTTGCAGATGTATTTCCAGAGGATCTACTAGGTTTACCTCCACATCAAGAGCCTGATTTCGAGATAGAAACTATACCTGGGGTATCACCAATATCAATTACACCATATAGAATGACACCCTTAGAGTTGAAATAATTAAAGAAGTAATTAGAAGAATTATTAGAAAAAGGGGTTTATTAGACCGAGTACAACACCATGGGGAGCTCCGGTGTTATTTGTAAAGAAGAAAGATGGCAGTTTAAGATTATGTATTGATTACAAGTAGTTAAATCGAGTTACCATAAAGAACAAATATTCTTTGCCACAGATTGATGATTTGTTAGACCAGTTAAAAGGAGCAACTGTGTTTTTCAAAACTGATTTAAGGTCTAGATACTGACAATTGAGAATTTCAGAGGCACATATACCCAAGACTGCATTTAGAACACGATATGGGCATTATAAATTTATTGTGACACCATTTGGACTAACAAATGCACCTACTACTTTTATGTCCTTAATGAACAAAATATTCCAAATGTATCGAGATCGATTTGTCATTGTATTTATTGATGATATACTGATTTATTCTGAGACTCGAGAACAACATAAAGAACATTTGAGGATAGTATTGCAAATTTTGAGAGAAAACCAACTCTATGCAAAATTTAGTAAATGTGAGTTCTGGCTAGGAGAAATTGCATTCTTAAGGCATATTATTTCCAAAAATGGTGTACAATCTGATGGGTTAAATGTATGGGTGGGTACTAAACTTTGTAATTATTTTATTTTGGATACTAAACTTTAATTTGTTTCTTTTTAGGTACCAGACTTTAATTTAAGTACCAACCACCAGTGACCTGGTGGTGGTACGCTGAGCTGGGAACCGGAGTAGGAATATTCTAAGAATATTCGACATGTCATCAAACATAGTTAGAAGATTATGACATGTGGATTCCACATCATCAAGTTGGACCCTCTACATTTAAGTTAATAAAAAACCCTATTTTACCATTTATTTTTTAACCTAAAAACTAATTAACCTCATTTCACCCCTCTTTCACCCAAAATCCCTAATTCCCCAAATTGATCGTCGCTTTCTTCATCCCAAACTGAAGAACGTCGCTTTCTTCATCCTTCAAAAATCAATGTCCCTCTCTAAAATCCCTTATAACTCAGTTGTTTATCAACATAAGAAGAGAAAAATGGAGCATTTATTTATGCCAATGTGTGGGTGCCAACAAGCAACGATGTTGAGGACGTCGTGGACTGAGATGAATCTTGGGAGGCATTTCTTTGGGTGTCAGAGATATGGGGTGAGTTGAAATGATAATTTTTGTTTACAAATTATAACAGTCAAGGTATTTTAAAAAGATATGGGGACTTTGGGGACAACAATTGATATGTTCTATTTTTGAAAAAATTGCAGATGAATGGTAGCTATGATTTCTTTCAATGGTATGATGATCCAATGCCTAATCGAGCTCAAGTTGTTATTGTTGGTTGCTATGAAAAATAGACAAGGGAAAGGAAAATCAACCCGAGGGCCAACAAGAACCACTGTTAACTTCATTTTGGAAATGGGTGAAAATTGTGTCTATCTTGTATGTTGGGATTATAATTAGGAGGATGAGTGCCCTGAGTTGAGTGTGGGTGAGCTGATGTCTCAGGCTATGGGTTGCATAATTGGTGTAGTTTGAGTATATAAAAATTAACTTTAGTGGTTGGTGTGTGGTAGTGTCGCAACATAGGGATTGAAAGTGATGTGGTAGGGTTCGTGGATGTAACCAAGCAGTTGAATGTAATTTAGTTAAGGTATGTAGGTGTAGATTGTAAGCAAATTAACAATGTTAAATGGAGCATGTGTTTTGTTGATATTTTTTAATATTGGAAATCTTTTCTTTAGCTTATCTAAAATTTAAATCAAAGTATAAACAAAGTGGTGATGGAAAACAACGTATGCAGCACTTGTAAATTGTGCAACACAAGATATTTGTCCAATCCAATATATAAAAAACTGCTTGCACCAATAGAAATTGCAATAAAAAAATAGAGATCAACATCCAATGCAATAGATTCTCTGTATTAAAGTAACAAAAAGTGAATAAAAAAGCAGTCAATACTGCTATAATTCAACATCATATGTTGGATGATTCCTGTGTTCAATATTGGATAGTCCAGTAACACCACCATCAACTTTTTAACACGGCAGGTTTAAAAAAAAGCTAACAAGTCCCCACTATAAGTGGTTCAAGAAAGTTAATACCACAACCAAACACTACCAACCAAAATAATGAGTCATTAGCAAGTAATAGTCCCAAAAAAATAGCATCTATAAATCTTATCATCTACCAGCTTGCATATTCAGAGACCCTAGGAGGCTTCCATGCCTTCTTTTTTTCTTAAGGAGGATTTACTAAAGCCTCCACCTCCTTAGGGTTTTGACCTTGCAGATTAGATTGAGAAGATCCAATCCTTAAAGTTGTAAATCTTCATGTGTTAGCTGATGGAGGTTATGCTACAACATGTTACTTTCCTTTAGCTTTACTTTTCGAGGGTCTTCCCTTGACAGCAAGTTATTTTCCCTTTGTCGAAGGTGCTGTAGATGGTGCCTTAAAATATGCTTCAAATGGTGCATTAGCTAGATTTGTGGATAGTCCCTTAGAAGGTGCTGTAGATGTACCAGTGAAGGTACCTGTAGTTCATTGCTTCGTCTTAAGTCTGTGAGATTTGAAAGTGGTCCCAAATCTCCCTGCAGTCTATTCCATATCTTGCAGGTCTCCACATCTTTTGAATTTCTTGCTACTTGCTATAATTTCACATGCCTGTTGTGGTGTCATGTTAATGACCTAAAAATTATAAAGGTAAAGCAATATAGTTAGGATGAAGGTTATTTATTTTAAAACATTAATGAAAGATAGTTTGTATATATAACCTGAGATATTGACTCTTTAAGTGTCCAATCTTCACCAAGCTTAGATGTAAGCTCTTCAAATGTCTCAGTTTTATCTGGTATTTGCACTTGTTGATTTTCAGAAATAAGCTCTTCAGAATTTTGAACTATTAAAGGGACAGAGAATATGTCATCCCTTTGAGTGTTTGGTGTTCGGCTACTTCCCTGATAGTCCACAGATGAATACAGGTAATTACCTTAATATTCAACATAAACATAAATTTATTAGCTAACAATATATATGAACTACACCTACATTTGGCATCCACCGAACTGTGTAAGATGTGCTTTGAGGTTGTGTTCCACTTAACTCCCCAACATCCATGACTTTCCTTTACTGAAATAATATAATGGTAAGTTATTTATACTTTTGAAAAAGTTAATAAAAATTAGATCAAACCAAGCTTACTTGAGGATATGAGGTTGATTCACTTTGAGCTTTCTTCCTATGAAACCTTATATTATGACCTTTAGTGCCACAGATAGTGCATGTTATAACAGCTCCTTTCTTAGTCATAGTACTAATTTTTATGTTGTCATTGTTCTCATCAATTTCTTTTCTCCTCATTGTAGCTCTTCTGCCCTTCTTTTTATTCAGCGGATCCGGGGGTAAAATTTTAGGAACATCACTTCTAGTCCACATATCTTGCCCTCTTGTAGGATTGATCACTTGGCTATATATTTTCAAGAAAGTTGACATTTTACAGCAGTCATCAAGGTAACTTTTTAGATTCACATTGTTCTAGTTCAGAGCAGAAATACCATGTACACAAGGAATTTCGAGCAGCTGCCATCTTCTACAAGAGCAACTCCTACAATTGATATCAACTACAAACTGACCCCCAGGTCCAACAACCTGATATTTGTCTCCCTAATTCCATTCAGTATAATACATAAAACTTCTTCTTTTAGCTTTCTCCAATTTCTTAAGGACTTTTGGGTAGTATACACTCTTACACTTCTTCATTACATTTTGCTTCACATGAATTCTTTTCATCAACTTAGATCTAATCATTTCATTCATAGTCACAATTCCCTTAAACCTAGCATCTAGTATATAACTATTAAAGCACTCACACAAGTTATTTAGGAGCATATCACACTTTGTACTTTCATCAAAATGTGACCATGTCCAACAGCGAGGATTAATCCTATTAAGATACTCATGTGCACTTTGATTGATTTCAGCAACTTTATCCATATATTTAGAAAAAGCACTT
Source organism: Mallotus repandus (assembly GCA_949671775.1). Lineage (NCBI taxonomy): Eukaryota > Viridiplantae > Streptophyta > Magnoliopsida > Malpighiales > Euphorbiaceae > Mallotus > Mallotus repandus. The sequence continues at coordinate 27,209 of CATIWM010327835.1, read as the reverse complement.
ACATAGCTCGCTCTAGCTGCAGACTACAATAAATCCTTAAGCTCCTTCCCACTCCACCTCTTTTTGAAATTAGTGAGAATATGTCTCACACAAAATCTATGCTCAGAGTTGGGGAACAACATCTTGATAGCTGGTATGAATCCCTAAAATAGAAGAAAATATCACAATCAATTACAAATATCAATTTATATGAAAATATATAAAATTTATATAAAATTCATAACTTTTTTCTATTGCTCATAAATGTCCAGTGAAATGAGTTAATGATGTCCAAGTCATTGGCTAGCAATTCCAGAAACCAAATCCAGTTTTCTTTAGTTTCTTTTGAAACAATAGCCCAAGCTATTGGGTAGATGTAATCATTTGCATCAATCCCAACAACAGCCAATAATTGGCCTCCATAGATACATTTTAAAAAGCATCCATTAATTAAAATCAACAGCCTACATCCTTCCTTAAACCACTTCTTCAAAGCAGCTAAGCAGACATAACACCTTCATCTAAATGAAACTAAATTATCGAACGAGGATTAGATTCAAGCAGCTCCAATCTATATTCATGCAACCTAGAAAACTGCTCTCTCTTATCACTATCAATCAATTTTATAGTAATCGATTTAGCCTTGTATGATTTAGTCTGACTAATATCCACTTCTTGATTCATTTTGACGGCTTTAATGATACCTTTCAAAGATCATGTTGGATCGGCCCTGAAGGTCTCCAGGTATGTCTGAGCTACCCACAGTGCACTAACATGTGTATTTAAGTGCTCCTTCCTACACTCATGTTCTAAAATTGATTTAATCTGAACCATTTGCTTTTCCTTGCTCATAAAAGAAGCCCATATATAAAAATGACAACCTTTTATGCAAAATGCCTTGCATCTCTTCTTATTATTGGGGTCGAACTTCACCTAAAACTTGTTCTGTATACTATAATTTCTAACTGCCTATTTAAACTGATTGAAATCCTTAAATTTTATCCTAATTTGCAGTTTAGGGTCCCTCATATTCATTTCTTCATCAAATTCAGCAAAAGCAGGCCTAGCTGAATTGCCTTCATCATCATCCGATTCAGAACAACTATGCAACACATCTGAAGGGGCATAGACAGACATATCAGAATTCTCTTCCTCATTTTGCATCAACTCATTTTTAGCTTGATGCATATCCCTCTCTAAACCCATGTCCACAAACTTAATAAACATGTCATCATCCTCATCTTCCATCAACTCATAATCTGAGTCCATATACTCACTATCATTATCACTGTCCTCTTCATTTTTAACTTGCTTATCACCTCCCTTGACATCAGATTGCAACCCATCTGTATTCACACCTTCAACATTCTGAGCTTCTTCTACAATTGTTCATTCAAATCACCATCTTCTTTACAATAAATATGCATTATCCTTGACTTATCCACAAATAAACTCATCTCAATTGTATCATTATCATCATCTAACTTCTTCAATCCATAACTACTCACCTTCTTAGGACGCATCCAAAAAAAGGAGCTCCTCTCAAGACCTGACCCAAGCTCCTGTGCCATGTTATTAATTTCCAGTTTAGAAATTTTATCAAAGTAGCAAAAGTCAATATACCTAACAACCCGATGGAAGTAAGCACCCTCTGTCATTGCTCCTACATGGTGCATATAAATTCTGAAGTACTCTGAGCCTTGTTCTATAAAAATAGAAAATAAATTTGAATAAATCAATCATTACATGTAAAAAACTAAAAATTTTAAACTTTACTTCATATTTTCAACAACACATATAACTTACCATATGTGGGTGTTTTTTCCCCAGGTAATTTTCGTCTCCAATCAACCGTCATTCTTCAATGTGTCGATGATGATTGCTTCAGTTTAAACTTAAAATTTCAAATGATGCCGGAATATCATACAGACACACCATTGTTGAGAGGGACGTTGATTTCTAAAGGATGAAGAAAGCAACATTCTTCAGTTTGGGACTGTCAATTTGGGGAATTAGGGATTTGGGTGAAAGAGGGGTGAAATGAGGTTAATTAGTTTTTAGGTTAAAAAATAAATTGTAAAATAGGGTTTTTTATTAATTTAAATGTAGTAGGTCTAATTTGATAACGTTGAATCCACGTGTCATAAGCTTCTGATTGTGTTTAATGACATGTCGAATATTCTTAGAACATTACTTCTTCGGTTGCCAGCTCAGCGTACCGCCACTAGGTCACTGGTGGTTGGTACTTAAAATAAAGTTTGGTACCTGAAAAGAAATAAATTAAAGTTTAGTACCCAAAACAAAATAATAGCAAAGTTGAGTATCCATCCATACATTTAACCCACAACTTGATCCTTCAAAGATTGTTGTTATAAAAGAGTGGGAACCCCTTAAAAATGTTTCAGAGGTATGGAGTTTTCTAGGTTTGGCTGGGTATTATAGGAGATTTATTGAAATATTTTCAATTATTTCTAAATCGTTAACAAATTTGTTGAAGAAGAATGTGATGTTTAAATGAGATGTTAAATACGAGGAAAGTTTTAAAGAATTAAAGAAAAGATTAATTTATGCACCGGTTCTAACCTTGCCATTAGGAAATGGGGGATATGTAATTTTTATAGATGCATCACAGCAGGGATTAGGGTGTGTGTTAATGCAAAATGAAAAAGTTATTGCTTATGCTTATCGACAGTTAAAGAGTCATGAACTGAATTATCCAACTCGTGATATGGAATTGGCAACAATTGTACATGCTCTAAAAATATGGAGGCATTATTTGTATGGAGAAACATTTCATATTTTCACTAACCATAAAAGTCTGAAATATATTCCAACACAAAAGGAGTTGATAAAGGATTATGATTGTACCATAGATTACCATCCGGGAAAAGCCAATAAAGTTGTCGATGCTTTGAGTAGGAAAGCTATTAAAAGAAGTGTTGAGATGACTTCTCATGCAGAAGGATCATTGGTAGAACTTAGAACATTGCGTGTGGAATTTGCACTTCGGTATGATATACTTATTGCTAGTATGCATGTCAAGCCTTTATTGGTGAGTAAAATTCAAGAAAAGCATATGAGTGATCCATATTTGAGAAAAATGAAGGATAGAGTGCAACAAGGAATGAATAAACAATTTGCATTTAGGCATGATAGGATGTTGTTGATTAATGTGTTTGTGTTCCAAATATAAAAGAATTGAAAGAAGAAATTCTGAATGAAACCCATTATGTACCGTACGCAATGCATCCTGGAAGCACTGAAATGTATAAGGATTTACGACCTTTTTATTGGTGGTCGACAATGAAGAAAGATACAACTAAATATGTAGCAAAATGTTTGACATGTCAACAAGTAAAAGTTGAACATCAGGCACCGGCTAGTAAGCTTCATCCATTGTCTATTCCGAAGTGGAAATGGGAAAAAGTAACGATGGACTTTGTTCTTAGATTGCCTCAAACCTTGAGGAAGCATGATGCCATATGAGTAATTATTGATCGACTTACCAAATCAGCTCATTTTGTACCTGTGCAACAAAGTGATTCACTAGATAAATTTTCCATAATATATGTGTCAAAAATTGTAAGACTATATGGTGTGCCAACATCAATTCTGTCAGACAGAGATTCGCGGTTTACATCTCATTTTTGGGGAAGTTTACAAAGAGCTTTAGGAATAAAGCTACATTTCAGTTAAGCGTTCCAACCCCAGATAAATGGACAATCGGAGAGGACAATTGAAACATTTAAAGATATGTTGAGAGCTTGTATGCTTGAATTTAAAGGGAATTGGGATGAGCACTAACCATTAATTAAATTTGCTTATAATAACAGCTATCATTCAAATGTAAGAGTCTTGTTTGTTAGGATATGAAAGGTTTGTGGCAATTAGAAGGTCCTGAATTGATACAAGAAACTGTGGACAAGATTCAAATAGTCAAAAAGTGTTTAAAGGCTGCACAAGACAGACAAAAGAGTTATGTGGACAAGCATAGAAGAAAAATGGAGTATGCTATGTGTGAAAAAGTATTCTTGAAAGTATCACCATGGAAGGGCATTATACGATTTGGCAGGCAAGGAAAGTTGAGTCCTAGATACATTGGCCCTTATGAGATATTGGAAAGAGTTGGTCCTTTGGCATACATATTAGCACTAATACCAGAATTATCTCAGATACATGATGTGTTCCACATTTTCATGTTAGAAAGATATAGATCTTAACCAAGCCATATAGTACAAGAGTCAGAAATACAATTAACAAAAGATTTAAATTATAAAGAAGAACCAGTTGAAATTCTTGATAGACAGATAAACAAGTTACGTAATAAAGAAATTCCAATAGTAAAGGTAAAGTGGAGTCAGCATTCACCAAAAGAAGCTACATGGGAAGTGGAAAATGATATGAAAGTTCAATACCCTTATCTATTTTCTAAGATTGGTGAGTCATATTTAATTTCGAGGATAAAATATCCTAAAGTGGGGAGAATTATAACGCCCACCTAATACATTTTCATTTATTTGCATAACATACATAACATATAGACATGAGATATGTGTGGTATTAATTTCAATGTTAAATATGAGAAGATTATAAATGCTACAATTAAGTCCATAACAAGAATTAGAAAGTTAAGGGTTTAAATTGGCTAATGGAAAAACTAAAAAGGCTTAAATTGGTTTAGTTATTGTTATTATTGTAATTATTATTATTATTATTACTATTAAAAGTTGAAAAACATGGCTTGAAAAGGGGAGAAGGAAGGAGGATAAGGGTTATCTTCCTTCTCCTCCTCCTTCTTCTTCTTCTTCTTCTTCTAAAAAAAAGAACAGAATTATCAAGTAAAATTGAAGGTCTAGAATCCATTTCAGAGCATAATCTTCATCATCAAAGGCCTTAAATGTTTATTTGGTAAGTAATTTTAATATTTTTGTTGAATTAAGTTAAGGTTTATAAGATACAAAATGCGAGTTCTTAGGATCTAGTTTGTTAGTCTTATTATTTCAATCATAACTTAATCTAAGAAGCTTCGAATGTAGTTTTATTTGATGATATAGAAATTTTAAGATTCTACTACGAAACTTACAGAAATGGGGAAAACCTAGTTCTATTGTTTTGATGGTCATTTGGGGCTGAACATTTTATTGCTCAGTTTTCAATGATGGTTTGAATATGGTGGATTATTTCTTAGGGTTATTCCTCTATACACCTCCAATTGAAGCAAAATCAATTCTAAATTACTATATACACGTAGATTTAATGATCTGGAAAGTTTCATTTTGAGATTCAGTGTGTAGAATTATTAGTAAATTTTTAAATTCACCCTATTAAATCTAGGGTTATTTGCAAAAAAAAAAAAATCATGACTTATAGTGGTTTTTGCAATTTTAGCCAAACATTTCAATTTTGGCGAAATAAATATGACCTTTTAATTTTTTGCAACTTAAAACACGGAGACAAAATCCGGTGAACAAAGTCTTGCGTGGCAGGCTTCTTTTGGGCGAAGTTTCCATTTCAGCATTACTTACTTACACGTCTTATACATACCATTTCACCCCATACACTGCATTTTAATTAAAAAAAATTTCTAAATGCACAAGCCTTCTCCTTCATATTCTTCTTCTTCTTTTTGAACTAAGTTAGGGTTCATCTCTACAACAAATCTCTAATTTGTGGGTTTGAATTTGCCATCTTTGCAACAAATAACATATAGGGTTCATCTTCTTGATTACCAGACATAAACACAAATCCTTCACTAACTTCTTTTATCAATCTCTTCTCTACCTCTTCTTCTCCTCCTCCTCAAAACCACACAGATTTTACATCACAATCACCACCATGATAGCAGCAGCAGCATCAAGAATAAAACCTACTGTCTCAAAACGAACTCTATTTGCCCCCTTTAAGAAAACCCACTATTACTAACCCTTCAATCTCAAAACCCACTAACAAGCTTTCTATTGAAAAAAAAATAGAGAAAGTCTTTCTAAGATTTTTCAAAGAAAACTAACTAATATGAACCCAATGCATCCACTTGGGTTAGTCCAGTGCACCTTCTTGAGTGGACTGGTAGTTTGCTATACAGTCTGATAAGGAAGAGTAGTGCTAGAAGATGAAGGGGTTATAGAATTTGATGGCAACGAAGGAGATGGTGGTGAGGAAGACAAGGATGTTGTTGGAAGAATATCAGTAGGGGAAGAGTTTGGTGAAGGTGAAAGTATTGAGGTTCTGTTCGAATCCAAAAACAAAATGTCAAGGAACTACACTGTTGAAATTTTCTAAATCTGCAAAGCATAGCCATACCTCAATTCAAATAAGAATTTACAAAAACTAAGCAAAAGTTAGCATCAAAGCTCCTCAGTGACCAAATCAGAGATCAGAAAACTCAAAACAACACGGCATGGTGAAGCGAGAGGAAGCATCATGGGACTTAAACTTCTGGGTACCTTAAGATTTGTCTCTAGACTTGTAAGGCGGGAGAGTATGACACGAATAACACTTGGGTATTTTGCATTTACTAGTGAACTTGGAGTGGTTAGTGGGTTTTGAGGGGACTCTGATGAACAATTCGGTAATGTTGTTGGCTGGAAGGTTAAAGCAGTGTGGGAGGTCAGGTCTTTTATGAAACGGTGTGTTTCATACATGTAAAAAATTTTGTTGACATGGAGACTTCACCCAATTCAACCCTGACACACAAGCATCCATTCACAGAAATGTTGATCTATGTTTCGAGTTTCAAAAAATTAAAAGGTCATGTTTTATTTTGCCAAAATTGACTCATGATATATAATAAATAAACAATTAAACAGATTATTATTATTGAATAAAAATTTTAAAAATAATAACAATGTTATTTATTTATATAAAAATTTAATGTTTCGTTAAAATTGCAAAAACCACTATAAGTCATGATTTTTTTTGCAAATATCCTTAAATCTATTATAGTTAGCAGTTGCATATATTTAGATAGTTTAGTGGTGTTATCATGCTAAATGAAGTTTTTATTTTTATTTTTTTGTGTTTAAAAATAAGTGAATTATGATCTATTTCAGCTAAACCAAATGAAAATGAGGCTGATATACAAGTAAATACAAACAAATGGAAAGGAGCAATAAATGTAAATGGATAATTTAATGTTCTATGTGATATAACATAAATAAATAAATAAATAATTATAAATTTATTTGTTAAGTTGATTGGATAAGAGAAAAATGTATTTTCTAATTACTAGACGCTAAATTTTAATTATTTTGGTATTTAATTATTATATTGATGGATGATTATTGTTAAGATGAGATTGTAAATGTGAATGATGGTTCCTGAATTCGAGTACCCTGTTTAGTGGAGAATAGCAGATTTGTTTGAGCGGTATTTGGAGTTTTATAACTCCAAATTAGTTGCTGTTTATTTCTATAAAAAAATTGAAATGTTATTTACAAAATTGATAGAAATAGAGGAAGATTAATTTTGCTGTCTTGATGGCCAATTTGGACCATACTTTTAGTTGCTTAATTTTATTAACAGCTTGACCATGGTGGAATGTTTTTGATGTTTCTCCTTCTATACATATTTAATTGATGCGAAATAAGTTCCAAATTAATTTAGACTTATAATTTTACTGATATAGAGAAAATGGTTTTGAAATTCCTAATGTGAAATTTTTGGTGTATTTTTGAATTTACACTATCAAGTCTGCTATGTTGGAATATGGTATATGTTTGGTATATCTTGGGAATATTATTATTTCCTTATATATTATATGGATGTTAATTATTTAATGGAGTGATATGTGATGTTTATATAAATATAAGAAATGTGGTTGGATGAGTATAAGGAGACAATGCTACTTGTGAATAAGGCTATGTTGTGTGCGTTATGGAATCCCCTTGAAATACCGTAATAAGGCTAAAGAAAAATTTTGTAGAAGATTATGGTGGGCTGTGTGCGTATGGGGATCCATAAATTATTGAAAAGAAGTTGTGGATATATATATATATAATTCACAAGTTCATTGTCGTTCAAAAGAAAATGCTATGTTACTATGACTATGTACATATTATAAATGCATAATTAAATAAAAGTATAGTTAAATATGGAATAGATTGATACTTGATAATATTACATGCTTGAGAGTGTTATTTTTCATAAAATATTATGTTATTATTTACTGAGTTGCAGACTCACTCCTCTGCATTATTTTTCAGGACTAGAAGAACTGTAGTCTGTCTTGAAGAAACTATTACATCAATTGCACTAAAATTGTGTCAGGTCGGTCAGCAGGAGGTTATCTTTAGTTTTTCTAGAATGTAACATGCTTAGTGAATTTTTATATATTGTATTAAGGCTAGTGTATTGTAAATATATAACATAAGGAAAGATGTGAACCATGTATATCTGACATCCTTAACAGGTGTCACACCCAAGGCCTATTGCTGGCTAAGGATGAGTATTTCATCCTTCAAAGTGAATACAACTTTAAAGATGCTGAGGTGGGCACTATTGTTAGGGATCACGAAAAGAAGTTGGGTGCGACAACTCATGCTTTAGAGCTCATAGAGGCTCAGCTTAATAGGGCCAAGTTTGAGGTGGAGTCTCATGATGAAAAGATCTGAGATCTTGAGCATACCCAGGCCCATCAGACTGAGAAAATGAAGGAGCAAGATTCAGAGCTTGCCATGCTGAGCAAAAAGTTAGAGTAGGAGAAGGAAGGCCTAAAGGATGACTTGAAATCCTATCGAAACTTGGTGTCCGCATTCCTTAAGGCGTACAAATATGAGCTTAAAAGGATTCTGCTTGCTCAATGAACTGATCTGGACATTTTTGAGTGTGACAAGATAACATCTATAGACTTGGCAAGATTGGCTGCTGCTAGGCACCGAGCAGGCTTAAGAGCCTTCAAGAAGTCAACCACTGTTGAGGGGTCTTCTTCCGATCATACGGTAAATCCTAATCATCCTGGGGAAGGGTCCTCAGCTGAAATTAGCCTTGTTGCTGCTACCTTTGTGGTGCCTGAGACTCCTACTTTGAAGGATGCCAATGCTTTTACTGAAGTTAGCTTAATGCCTTTTGAATCTGAGGCTAATGTAAATACTTAGATGGTTTTTTTTTTTAAAGAAAATTACGAAGGAATGAAATTGCTCTTCTTTATTAAGGTTTATCTCTCTTTTTTTTTAGTATAACTTCTTTTACTGATAGTATTTCCTAAGGCTATCCGAACTCCAATATCGAGGCAATTTTTTTCCTTGCACATCTTTTATCTTATATGCACCCTTGGTGGTTTTTTTGATGACTTGATATGGGCCTTCCCAATTAGGTCCGAGATTGTCAGTTTCAGAGCTACCTTTGCCTATATCTACTCTTCTCAGGACAAGGTCTCTGACTTTGAACTGCCTTGGTCGAACATGTTTGTTATGATATCTGGTTATTCTCCGCCTCTGTGCTTTCTAGACTTCATATGCTCACTCCCTTCGTTCTTCAAGCAAGTCTAGACAAATTCGAACATTGAGATTGTTGATGTCTGGATCCAAGTCTCCAGAGACTCGGTAGCTTTGCAAACTAATTTCCTCAAGAATAACTGCATCAATTCTATATGTCAATCTAAAGGGTGTTTCTCTTGTCGAGCCTCTAGGTGTTATTCTATACGCCTAGATGACATTGTTGAGTTCTTCTACCCAATGTCCCTTCTTTTTGTCCAACCTCTTCTTTAGCCCTTGCATAATGATTCTGTTGGTAACTTATGTCTGCCCATTTGTCTGAGGATGAGCCACTGAAGTAAATCTCAGTTTGATGCCCAATTCTGAACAGAATGCCCTAAACTTCTCATTGTCAAACTGCTTTCTCTTATTTGTGATCAGAGTGTATGGTATGCTGAACCTAAAAATAATTTCTTTCCATAAGAAATGTTGTATCATAGCCTCAGTAATGGTTGGAACAGCTTCCACTTCTACCCACTTTGTAAAGTGATCAATTGCCACGATCAAGAACTTCTTTTGAGATAAAAACTAGGAACAGACCTAGGATATCCATTCCCCAAATAGCGAAAGGCCATGGACTTCCAATAGGATGCTGAATGTTGGAAGGTATATGGGTAAGATGGGAAAACTGCTGACACTTAGTGCATTTTTAGACTAGCTGTGATGCGTCCTTGGACATGTTAGGCCAATAGTACCCTTGTAATAATACTTTCCGGACCATGGAATTTTGAGCTTCATGAGCTCCATATATCCCTTCATGGATTTCTTTAAGCACATAGTTGCCTTCTTCTCGGGATACATATTTTGACCATGGATGTGATAGTAACCTTTTGTAAAGTTCGCCATTATACATGGAGTAATACGTGGCTCTGATCTTCAACTTCTATGCCTGAAGCTTATCTTCAAGTAAGATTCTGTGTTCTAAGAATTTTATGATTGGCTTCATCCACTCAACCACCTCCTGAGCATTCATTACTTCTTCTTCCTCAATGCTTGGTTTAGTAAGTTCCTCGGTTAACTCAAGTTCTTTAAACACCTGGTTGGCTTCTGATGTTGAATTTGCTAATAAATCTGCTTTTGAATTCTCACTTCAGGGAATTTGCAATATTTCCCATTGTCCCCCTTCATGCTCCAGCTTCTTTAAGATTTATTTGGCCTTTTTCACATATTTAATCATGCTCGCATCTTTGACTTGGTTGACCACTAGTTGGGAATCATAATAAATTTTAAGATACTTAGCTCTGACTTCTATTGCTAGTTTGAGTCCTGTAATTAATGCTTCATACTCAGCTGCATCATTTATGGCATTGTATCTGATTTGGACTGCATATTTGATTTTCAGTTTACTCGGCCTAATTAAGACAATTCCAGCTCCGGATCCTTGAGCTCCGGATGCTCCATCTATGTATAGTTTCCACTCCGAGTATAGGAGGGAGACGGCCTCTTCGAATGTCATCTCTTGTATGAAATCTGCTAAAGCTTGAGCTCTTATCTGCCGACAAGGCTCATACCTGATGTCAAATTCTCCCAACTGAACTGACCATTGGAGTAGTTGTCATGAAGTTTCTAGTCTCTGGAGAATGTTTTGCAAAGAAAAATTAGTTCTGACAACTATGGAATGTGCCTGAAAGTATTGTCGGGGTTTCTTTGATGTATGGACAATTATCATTGCAAGTTTATCTAGCATAGGATACCGGGTTTCCGAACCTTTAAGGATCCCGCTGACATAATATATTGGGCTTTGCTGACTGCCTTCTTCCTGGACTAACACCAAAACAATGGATTTATGGCTAATAGAGAGGTACAAGTACAACATTTCGTCTGGAACTGGTCTGCTGAGCAATGGCAGTGAAGTCGGGAACTTTTTTATTTCTTCAAATGTTGTCTGACACTCATCATTCCATTCAAATTTCTTGGAACTCTTTAAGGCTCATAATAATGGCAGGCATCTTTTGGCTAAACATGAGATGAACCTTCCGAGAGCTGTAATCCTACCATTGAGTTTCTGAAGCTCATTCAGTGTTTTAGGAGCTTTCATATTTAGAATGTCTTCTATCTTTTCTGGGTTTGCCTCTATGCCCCTATGTGAGATCATGAACCCTAAAAACTTTCCTGCCTTTACTCTGAATACACACTTGTCTGGGTTTAGCTTGATCTGATACTTATCTAGGATGGTGAGTATCTGCTCGAGATCTCCAGCATGTTGTTCTTTTGTTTGGCTTTTTATAATGATATCGTCCATGTATACTTCTACATTTTTCCTGATGTGGTCTTGAAATACATGATTCATTAGCCTTTGGTAGGTTACTCTAGTGTTTTTCAGTCTAAAGGGCATAACCTTATAGCAATAAAGGCCTTCATGAGTAATGAATGATGTTTTCTCCTCATCTTCCTCCTTCTTAGGGATTTGATGGTATCCTTGAGCGGCATTAATGAAACTACAGAGATGGTGGCAAGCTGTTGAATCTACTAACTGATCAATTGTTGGTAATGGATAGTTGTCTTTGGGGCATGCCTTATTGAGGTCCATGTAGTCAACATACATTCGGTACTTCCTATTAGTTTTCCTGACTAATACCACATTATGTGACTTCTCTTATGAATCCAACATCTAAAAGCTTTTTTATTTCTTCAACAATCACTTTCTGCCTCTCGTACGCAAACTTACTTTTATTTTGGATTACTGGTTTCATTCCTGGTAGAATGTTCAGGTTATGCAACGTAATCTGAGGGTCCACTCCCATAATTTAGGACGTTGTTGAAGCGAAGCTATTAGAGTGTCTAGTAAGAACTTCCCCAATGTTTTTTCTTATGTCTTTATCGAGCTCACCTCTAATTCTAACTGCCTTTTCATCTGTGATCTGCAATGTTTTGACCTGATCAACTGGCTCTAGATTAGCACCTAATTTTTTAGTTTCTAAATATGTTAGGGGAAAAGCTTCCAATTAAGGTTTAGAAGCTAGTTGATAACACTATTGAGCCATTGATTGATCTCCGAGTATGGTTATGACTCGGTCTTCTAAAGGGATCCTCATGGTCTGCCTTCTAATACTCGTGGGTACATTAATCTCATATAAGATGATTCTTCTGATGATGCCGCTATAAGCAAATAGAAGATCCACGATGTTGAACAAGGATCGGGCTATTTTTGAATCTCCTGTTTCCCAATTGTAGAATTCTATTTCTGGTTCTACTGCTCCCATAGGCTGGGTTGTTCGTCCACAGAAGCTGATGATGGGGTTTTTAATGATTTTAAGATCAGTAACTGAGCCTCCCATAGCCTGGTAGGTGCTCCATGAGAGTGCATTAACAACGCTTCCCTTTTCAATCAAAAGCCTTTTCACTAGATAATTTCGGATGTATGCACTTACAACTAAAGCATCATTATGGGGATGTCGGGCATGTTCTCCATCTTCTGGTCCGAATGTGATAGTTGGCCTTTGCAACTGGATGTCTTCTCTCCGAGATCATTTCATCCTTTTTTTTAGGTGCTTCTCCTCCAACTATCATATTAATGACTCTAGGCACTTCATTTTGAGCCTTTTTTGTTTCGGCCTTATCACCATTCTCGTCTTCAGAGTCTCGATATCTCCTATTTATATTAGTAAATTTACCGAGTTTGCCATTTTGTATTAGTTGCTCTATGGCTCTTTGTAATTCTCGATAATTGTCAGTGTCATGTCCATATTTTGGGTGATATTGAAAATAGAACCTTATATCTGCCATTGCTCTTTTGCTAGGACTTAATCTTCTTGGCATGGGTATTCCCACTCCATTTGCTCTAAGCCACATAAGGACTTGCGATTTGGAGCATTTAGGGGTGTAAAGTTTTCAATTTCCTTCCTGAATCCCCCTGTTAGGCCTCCTACTAGGACTCTGAAATAAGAAGGTTGGGCTCTAGGTCTTATTGGCTCAGATCTTTCTTCTCTTTAAAGGGTGGTCTATCATTATCCCGCTGTAGCCTTCTATCTTCATCGAATTTAATTAGTTTCATTGCCATAGAAATGACTTCAGAGAAAGTTATAGGCCCTTTAGTCATAATTTTATCTTTGAGATTCCCTAATCGTGTCTCATTCTTCATAGCCTCAATTGCCACTTCATCACTTAAATTCTCGATTTGCATAGCGACCTTATTAAATCTGTTAAGGTAACTCCTTAGTGACTTTGAAGCTTTTTGTTTGCACATTCTGAGATCATTTACATTCTTTGTGGGTGGAACATTGGTGATGAACCGAGTTCTGAATTTCTCAACTAAGTCTTCAAAGGACGAGATAGAATTCTTAGGAAGTTGGTGAAACCACTTTTGAGCAATCTTAGTGAGCCTTCTGGGGAAGAGGTGGCATAGGATCCCATCATTTACATTCTGAAGCATCATCTTAGTCCGGAATGAGGAGAAGTGGATGATTGGATCTCCTATCCCATCAAATTGATCTAGTTGAGGTAGATTGAATTTAAAAGGGATCTCAGTTTTAATAATCCTACTTACAAAGGGTGTTGTTCCTTCTAAGACACATTTTTCCTCCTTTCTCGGCCCATTCCGAGCTTTCTAAATTGCTTGTTCTACTCTTTGAACTATCTGGGAGTCATCTAAAGCAGGGCGATTTGTGCTTGATCCTTTCGGATCTTTCTGAGCTCCTTTGTCTCCTCCAAAGGCATTCTGAGTTGCCATAGGCAGTATGATCGTGATATTCTCTAGATTAGCAATTCCGAGATTATTTTCTTGAATTAAGGTGTTCAGTTGCTGCTGCATGAGGACTATCTCAGCTTGGATGTTTTGAATCATCGCCTCTTTATTTGTGGTAGGTAGATTGAATGTTTGAGTTACTGTGTTGAGGTCTGGCATATTTGTAATCAGTGTTCCCGAAAGGCTTGGAAAAGGCACAGAAGGGATGGGTCGGCTAGTATGATGCAAATGAGCATAATAAGGAAAGCTTGTGCCGCGTGTTGCCCACCCATGGGTGACTCCAAAAAGAGGAATTTGGGATAATGGTCCCCTATGATGAATAAGGGCCAATGGGTTAATTAGTAGGATAGGGGCGAGCGGGTTGATGGGGAAAATAGGGGTTGATGGGTTAATAGATAGCGAGGTGGAAGGGTTGATAGGAGCTTCTGTGTCTGAAGCTGCTCATGGGGAATTAATTTGAGTATCAACAGTTGTTGGGCTTGATGCCATGGTGTGAACTTTACTTCTGCTCGGTAGGTAATAATGGCTTTAACTCAAAAGGTTCCCACAGACGACGCCACTTGATAACTTGATTATGGGACCTCCGAGTCTGAGTCTTGTAACTGATCAACAAAAGCAAGGTGAGATATGGGATTTCTCCCACAAACTCTCTGATGCCTAAGTCAGAGAGTGTAGAGAGAATAAAAGCTTAAGGAAATAGAATAAAATAGAATGAATAATTTGAGGGAGGGAAGGAGTATTTATAGGGAATGAGATGTTCAAACCTGAGAGGAATACGATTCCTTTTTCTTGTAGGATTTGTCCTTATTTGAGGCAATTACTCTTGATCTGGAAGTCCTCCGAATGTGGGACTCTTCTTGATGAGGAAGACTTTTTCCTACTAGGATTTGACTTTTCTTATTCTGCAAGTTATTCTAATTTAGGAATATAAATTTATTAGTTTGGATAAAAATATACCTGAGGGGTATAAGAAAAGAAAAAAGGTAATAAAATGGAATCATAATATAAAAGAAGAAGAGAATGGAAGCATCCTTTCTTTTGTCCAAAAACAAATTATACTGCATAAAATATGAGTGCTTAATTAGAAAGATAAAAATTGCAAAGGGGGAGGGTATGGTAATGGTATGGATAAACAAACAAGAACACAATATCAAAATCACATGGACCAATCTTAATTAAGATGGCCCGGCTATTTTGTTGCATGTCATTTCTTGATTAATAATGCGACAACAATCACGATTGGATTATCTAATATGGTTATTATTCACTGAAATGACAGGCTATGTAATATGTAATCAAGGAGTAGAAGGAAGGGTGGGGAAGAAGAAATGAATGGTGAGATAGAGATGAGTGGCGGGAGAAAACGGTTAAGTAGTAGCGTACGGAGGAGGAGGTAGGAGCTACCTCTGAATTACGTTACACTACATAACATCACAACGGCGCGAAATCCGGAGAAATGTAGGCACAAAGGAAGGGACTGGGACACAAGCACAGACCCATAGTCGTAGCCTCAGATATATATCGTATCTCATCGATCCCGTGAAAAAGAAAATATAATATATATATATATATGTATTGATTAGAAGTTGCAATTTCCTACACATCGTCTCTTCCGCACCAAAACAACTGTATCATGTCGGAGTAGTCCTGCTTTGCTATAGCTATATGCCTACACTAGCTGATGCTCTTATTTTCTTATTGAAATTAAAATCGATCACATTTTGTTTTGCTTGTTTTGCTTATTAATTAATTGAGTCAAATTCGATCTTTATTTATATTCTAAATTCAACATTGAATCTTTTTTTTTAAATGAAATTCAACATTGAATCTTAAAAGCCCTCTTTTGATTATAATAGGAACTTTTTTTAAAGAAATTAGATTACATTGAATTTTATCTGAAATAATTATTTAATGCCTAACTAAGAAAAAATTATTTAGAGCATATATTAATAGAAAGAAAAAAAATATATATATAATAGTTTTAAAAATTTTAAGTCCAAATACTAATTTTATTTTAAATTTTTTAAAATTTATCAATTTTAACCATTAATTTAAATACATCAATAAATCTAAAACAAGGAATTATGACAGTTAATTTGACCTTTATTGAAAGTTAAATGTTAAATTTGGTTTGAAAGGTAACAAAAGGGTTAATCTAGTCTCATAGTTGATATTTTTTCCTATTTTCTATCAATCAATCACATCGTGTTCCGTGCGTGCTATTTTCCTACGCAGCTACTGCTAAAACAATCCCCTTATGGACTGTACTCCACTCCACTGCGGCCCACTTTGCTTCTTGTCTGCTTCTCCAGTTTTCACTTGTACCTCTGCTGTTTTCTACATTTCACCTCTGCTACTTTGTACTTTGATTGCCTACCTACGTGCCTGTTATTACTCCCGGTTCTTGCAATCTTGATCTAATGGAGCAAAACAGTGCCCACTACAAAAGTTCAGAACCGCTGATTTCTGTGACTATGCTGCTCTGCCAAAATTAACATTACTACTCAAAGCCACAGGCCGGAACTTGTATGTATGGGCTCTGTGCATATTTTCATATCAGCAGCCCAACCCATAACCATTTGTTGAATTACTTTTACCAAGAATGTGCAGTGGTATGAGAAATTCTACTCTCATCCTAATACAGAAATATCCAGAATTTGTATTATTGTATGCATATAAAAGAAAAAAGCACCATCGAGTGAAAACCCCCAAAAAAAAAAAAAAATCAACTACGTCAATCCATTCATCTATGTTCTTCTTCTATAGCTGAAGTCAGAAAGTCAAACCTCTGTGAGCCGAGAAACGGCTAACCAAATCAAATCAATCACACTGACATATGTCAAGAAGCAAATAGAGACCGATGATCCCCACCATTGGTCAGTTATAATCAATGAAATACTGACCTTAGTCACTATTACTACTCAAAAATGCCGCAAAGAACCATCTCAACCCTCCACAAAACACAGTTTCCACTAACAATCTGGTCAACACAATCTTGGCCATTAATCAATTCTCTTTCTGGGACCCACCAAAAGTCGAAAGATTGTGTGCAGACAGGCACATGGTAAGCCTCCCCTGTTTCAATAACCCACAAAAAAGCCCTCCACTGTCCGATGATGATCTCAAGTGAGTCTTTCCCGCCAATTCTCTTACCGCATTCCAATCTTTCAACGCTGTGGATGCAGCTGACGATGATGAAGTCGTAGAATCAGCACCATCGGATGAAAGATCCCCAGAATCGCCACAAGAATTCTCGCCGTTCCCAACGTCTTCCATCGACATAGACTTCTTTAGATCGCGCGGCGGCCATCGCTGCCGGCGACCAATTCTCTCTCCCATGAGATCACGATACCCAATTGCTGACGCCCCATTCAATTGCGCGAAATCAGAACCGTTGATCACCATAGCACCGATGTTAAGCACCCCTTGGAATCTTCCAGAAGGACGGCGAATTTGGAGAGCAATACAAGACGGAGTTTTCACTTGCTTGACTGGGCAAAAAAGTGGAATGTTGCTGATAAGGAAGCGGACTGTTCCGATTAAATGATCACGAACGAAACCAACGGCGTAGATTTCAAAAGAAACGCCGGAAGTTTCGCTAGAAAGGAGTTCGGGAGTGACTTTGAAGAGGAATTTGTCATTCCAAGTAGGATTCTCGCCGCCGATTCGGTCAATTCGGGTTCGGAGTTTGGTGGTGGAGTCCACCCAAACGATGGCGTAGGTTTGCATCTGGCGGAGATTAGTCGATGGCGGCTTTAAATCTTGGGCTGAGATCAAGTTGATCTCTAGAACCTTGGTTGCTTCCATTTCTGCTTCTCGATTAGGGTTTTTTTCTTTTAAAAGCAATAGGGTTTGATGGTAGGATCAAGAAAAAACGATATAGGGATAGTTCTGATTGCAACCAAGAAAACGAGAGCGGCAGAAAAACATGATTGCTGCTGGCAGGGGTTTTATCTAAATAACGACTTTTTTTAGTCCTAAAAATATAGTGGTTTTAATAAATTAGTCCTAAAAGAAATTTTTTTTACAATCGAGTCCTTAAAATTCTCACCATTAGTCATGATCTGTTAATTTGGACGAAAATTGCTTACATGGATATATTGACCCTACTTAACTTTATGATTCACTCGCCATATCAACACATCCATTGCCACATCAAAGCCACATTATCATTTTCTTCTTCTTCTTCAACTCAATTTCGTCCACTCTTACTGTCCTCACATCACATGCGCACCTTTCACTTGGCTTGACTCTCTTTTTTTCCTTGCTTCTTCTCCACCTTCACCTTCTCTATTCCTCCTTTTATACCCATCATTCGCCGTGACCTTCACCTCTCTGATACTAATATCGGCAATGTTGTCATCGCCTCATTTTCGCTTCTCAATGCCCACACTATTGCCTTATTAAACTCACAAGCCGTCGATACCTGCTCAGTACACTCTCCATCTCCATCTCTCCTCTACTCTTACTGGAGGTCATCGTTGCTCGTGGTCCCTTCCAGATGCCTCCTGTTCGCCTCAGCAACTGGTAATTCCTTAATCCATAAACTATCTTACTATGTAAATCTTTTTTATCGCTTGTTTGTTGGCTTGTTTCATATTTTCATATTTATTATACTTTTGTTCTGTAATTTTATCTATCGCTTGCACTCTTGCTTGAAAACTAGTTTACCTCATGTCTTGTAGTTGCTACTTTCTTACACGAAGTGTTGCATGCAAGGCATTAGATTACTATTTATTCTACATATTACTTATGTGAGCATGTGTGGCTCGAATATGCAATGTTGCAGCCACATTACTTAACTGAATATTATTTCAGATTATAATGTTAAATAAAATGAAACGGTTCTTGAGAAGAAAAAGAACATTGGTTCTTGTCTTCAACCTCTTGTTGGTTTAAGTTGTTTAAAGAATATGGGTTATATGATCTATTATGCAATTCAACAAAATTATTCCATCATTAAATTCCTCACAAACACTTGGATGAGATACATAAAATAGATGGAAGCTAACCAGTTTTGGCTGACATGGGTTTTAGTTAGGTCTCCATTCTTTTCACCTTTTTACTTTTGGACTCAAAATTCTAAACCTATAAACCAAATCTGATTGTTACTTTTTTTGAGACATTAGAAATAAAAAATGATTATCAAGCTGTTATTGACCTTTAATTAGGGTGACCTGAAGAGTAGGAGACTGCTAATTTAGCTTTGGCTGAAGACTGCAAATGTTTTAAATGTGTCCATAGTTATTGCAGTTCCTAAATTTTTATAGGTGGCCTTCTTCTTAGTGAAGGAGGCAAAAAATAAGAAGAAGAAGATTATGATAATGAATATGATGATGTGGCTGCCAAGTGGATTAGGTGTGTTTATGTGGGGTCTACTGCTCCATGTAAGCAATTTCCGTCCAACTTAACAGATGAGGACTAACGGTGAGAGTTTTAAAAAATTATAGGACTCGATTGTGAAGGCAATTTCTTTTAGGACTAATTTGTACAAATTACCTAACTTATAGGACTAAAGAAGTTATCCCATCTATTTACCGTTTATGCTGGGACATTAAGCAGTGGCGCGGCGGCTGTTTTTTCAGTCTGCTACCAGTAAGAAGTTGGCACGTAATGTTCTTTATCTTTTTTATATGGCAATTTCAACTTGTTTTCATGGGAGAAGGAATTTTTGAAAGAGAAGGGAGGGGGGAATTTTTTTATTTTTTTTACTCCAGTTAAAAAAAAAATATCACCAGCAAACAATTTTGTTTTTAATCAAAATTGTTGATTGCATTTAAACACATATTATAGATTTCAGTACAGATAAATACTAAAAATAACTCTAACATTAATAGGGAATATTTTATTAAAAAATAAACAACAAAATTAAGGAAATCTTTTTGGAGAAATAAAAAAAATTAAGTTTTTTTTTTTTTGAAAAAAAAATCGTTTGCAACATTATATTGGTGTGACAAAGGTGTCAAATTGGAGAAAAATTTAATTATTTTTTTTGAGCATCCACCAATTTTAATTTATCAACATAATTATTCACCAACCCACATAAGAATTCATCAACCCACGGTTTTAATAAATAAATCAAACGACAAAAAACCAAATTTAAAAAAAAAATTATTTGAAAGGAATAGAATTCTTACTATTTTGAGATTAAACTCAAAGCTCTTGTTATAGTGCAAACGTTTGTATCTATGCAAATGAAATTAGAATCGTTAGATTTATTTTTATTTGATTACAACCATTGATTATTTTGGTGTACCAGTACCTATAAAATATATCAATGGTTATAATTAAATTAACAGCAATCTAACGGTTCTAATTACATTTATATAGATACACATATTTGTATTATAAGATGACTCTAAACTCAAATACAACTAATTTTATCATATTATAATGTTTAAAAAAATTATTTAGGTGGTTTTCAGCCAAAAAAAGAAGAAAAAAAACCACCCAAAATCATACGACCAGCACATGAAAAAGAAAAAACGAGGAAGACAGAGGGGAGAAGAAGAAGAGGTAGGTGGAAAGAGAGAAGGTGTTCTATCTTACCAACAAACAATTAGTACTATAAATGCAATTAATATATAGGGAAAAGTATAATTTTATACCCTATAGTTTGGGATTTTGATACAAATGGTCATGTGTTATTTTTTATGACACTTTATTACCCTGAGTTTATGTCCGTTAACACATTAAAAAAAAGTTAGTATGTCGTTACACCTGTTGATGTGGCGTGCTGGCGTATTGACGTAGCTTCCAGTCCAAAAAAAGAAGAAGAAAAAAGTACAATTTTGTACCTTGTGGTTTGACGTTTTGATACAGATGGTCCTATGTTATTTTTTTGTAACACTTTACCACCTTAAGTGTATAAATTTGGGGATATATTCTTCTTCTCTTGCTTTGCTTTCTTTCTTCTAGTCAATCATTTGCTGCCAGATCTCCACCATAGGCCATCGCCACTGTCGGAAGCTGCTGTTGAGTCCTCATTGTCATCTCTGCCAACCAAAGCTTCCCCACTGCCAGCTGTCTATCGCGTAAAGGTGTTGGGTGCACAAGAGATCTCGAGGCTGCTGTGAAGGAGCTGACTTGGGATAATTTCTTTAGTTAAGGTAGAAATTTAGGACCATTACTTTGGCCTAAATTCAATTAAAAATTTTCTTATAAACCTCGCCTCCCCACTCTTTGAGCCACGTTGTTCCTAAAAGAAAATTAATTAGTTTTTGTTGACATAAGCCATATGCTGGAAGCTACATCATCACATTGGAAGCCACGTTAGCATGCCACGTCAGCATATGTAACATGATTACTGACTTTTTTCTTTATGTGTTAATGGATAGTAAAATGTCACAAAATAATAACACATTATCATTTGTGTCAAAAACTCAAACCACATGGTACAAAATTGTACTTTCTCTTTTTTTTTTTTTCGGAGGGGCTGAAAGTCACGTCAGCAAGTGTAAGTGCATTACTAACTTTTTTCTTAATGTGTTAACAGACAGATTCTCAAAATAGTAAAATGTCACTAAAAAAACATCATGACCATCTTTAACAAAACATGAAACCTCAAGATAAAAAATTTTACTTTCCCTTAATATATATTTGAATATTGTCATTAAACCAGTCTACTTAGGGAGGGATGCCAAGTCATCCCATCCACGAGGTTAGCATAATGAAGAGAGAGGAGGTTTGATTCTCCTTAGGACTCCCCCTCATGAAAAAAAAAAAAGAAATATTGTCATTAAAAATGTATTTGATTAATTTTTTTTTATTAAAAGTATTTGAATAAGTTTTAGCTTGAAGGACGGCGGAATTGCATACACTGTTAATCGGATGACGACAAAAAAATTAATCCGGACCTTCAACTATAATCCATGATTAAAATTATATCTGTATTTCTTTAATTTCTAATAGATGTTGATTTCTGCTGAGTTGGATGCATACAGGGCCACCTTTTCTCTTGCTGAAACATATATGCACCTCACATAAGTATCATTTTTTTAAAAAAAAAAAAAAAAGGTTACTAAAACTCTGTCCGTTTGCAAAAAAAAAAAAAGAAGATGCTAGCTTAGAAACATTCCCGAGCAAAGAAAAAGAAGTACTCGAGGCTAAACAAAAGTTATGTTATTGAGCACAATGCAAAGTTAACAGAAGATCTTCAGCATGCCAATACTCATTCAACACCAACAAATAAGATTAACACAGAAAAAAAAAAAAAAAAACCAAGAGAGCATCGTAATCATACGGCCACATTGACAGCCCCTTTCCTTGGTGAAGATATTGCTCTTCTACATCGTCCAGCCCTTATTTTCTTCCTCCTTGATAACTTTTTCTCTAAATCTTTTATTCTGCCATTCAGGTTGTGTATGACATCCAACTGTTGTTTCCCCGCCTTGATTAATTGTTCCACCATCTCCCTCATCTTCTCATTGCTTTCAACCAGCTTTCTATCGTTTTCTATCCCTTGTTCTTCCATGTATAATTGACTAGCAGCAGAGGACATAATTGATACCTCTTTCTTCTCTTCATCATTCTTCGTAATCATGAGAGATTCCTGAGCCGCAACACATTTTCTTTCTTCTCGAGTATGCCCTTCAGTTTCTTGGTCTATATTATCATGAGATTCTCCAATTCCTGCATCTTCTACTTGAGAGGGAATCATTGCAGCTGCTGTTTCTGAAATGCTGCTGGTGTCTTTATCACTAATCTCCTGGCAAACTTCTTTCCGTACGCCTTCATTGCTTTCTTTCTCAAGAGAGGAAACCTCTTGAATTTCCTGTGGGTGAGATCCATCCACATGCTCATTGCTATTGTCGACTTCCAATGCTTTTTGCATTAGTTCCACACCTCCTTCAGGAATTGTATCTCCATTGCAAACATCATCTCTCTCTCCTTCAACTTTCATCAAATCCACGGGCTGATGCTCTGAATCACTCTGAATTAGAATTCCCTTATCTGGAGAAGGTGCATCAATTTGAGAGAGCTCTTCATTAAGAACTTCAACTGTCTGCTGCGCTGATAAAGATTCATCAATTGTTGCATAACCTTCATTGTTCGCACCCGTTGATTGCTGCTCGGCTGCATCAATGTTTGCTATCTGTACCACATCTGCACCTGGTAAGTTCCCATTCTCTTGCATTACGTCATATTCTTGTTTATCAGGCTCTTCATCATCAATTGCTCCCACAGGTAATTCTTTTAGCACGTTCATTTCTGGAGTTTGTCCAATAGTTGCCAATTCATTAACATCTAAAACATATGGAATTGAATCACTGGATGCGTTTGATTCCTCTTCTCTGAGCTGTCCAGGTCCTCCAGTCTCCTCTTCAGCTGAAGCAGTTGGCTTCAGCTTCATATCATTTGCAGCTTGTTGCAATCCTTCTAGCCCGTTGAATTGAGAATTCTCATCCAATTGCACCCATCCATTTGGTTCAAATGGTTCAAGCTGGCCAACATTTTTGGATTCCTTCAGTTCCCGTACAACTACGACAGAAGGCTTTGACATTTCCTTAGCTTGAGTGTCCAGCACAGCATCCATCGTATTGCAAACATCATGGTCTTGCTGATCTATTATGTCCCTGCTTTGTCCCTCTTCAGTGCTCACAGGATTACAGGATTGATATTCAGGAGTGTTAGTTTGGGCAAGCAAATCAAGCTTCTCCTGCAAGGTCACAAGTTCCCTTGCCAAAGCTTTCCTAACATCCCTGAGACTTGAGTGCAAGCCCTGGTGACCATTATAAGAACGAAAAATAAAATGAAATCAGAAAACATTACTGAAAAAAAAAAAAGCTATATATCTGCAGTGCTACAATGATCCATAAGCGAAGGTAATTCCAAAAAATACATCACTACTGAAACCGAAATACTGAATGCACGAATAGGAGTCAACAACTGACTCATTTCCTCTGGTCGAAAGATCCCAACCTTCACATATATCCACACATGCATATAAGTGTGAGCGTGATTTGAAATACATGATGTGTGTGCCGTGTGTATCCTTCGCCCTAATGTCTTTTAACAGTAACAGTAGCGGAGTCCATTGCAATCATACCTGAATGGTGTCCAATTTTAGGAGAAGGTTCATTATCATTTCTCCAACAGCTGCCCTTTGCTTCTCGTCTTTCTGGAGTTCGGGAGAGGACTCCAAACCATGAATCTTATTCCTAACCTCAGCCACCTCCTCTCGGACTTTAGCAATAGTCTTCAATTTCTTCAGTGGTTCCCATTTCCTCACTTCAAATCCACGATAAGCAGACTGAATATGCAAAGCTGCATTTTCATTTGATAGAAACTTTTTCTCTGCTAGGGATTCTCCATCACCAGATTTGTCTGCATTAATGGTTTCTTTTTCTTCATTTGCTCCCTCATTCTTTAACTCGACCACATTTTTAAATCCTTCGTTCTCTTTGCACATGGATTTGGCATCACACTTTTCGACTTTTTTGGTAGTCTGGCAGCTAGAAACCATTTCTTCAGGACCATCTGATGAAGAAAAAGAAATTGGGTTTTGAAAGCCTCTCCTCAGTTCTTCGTCCTTATTTTCACTAGTCTTACTTTCCAGAACCTCTGTGACTTTGCTCCCGTTTTTCTTTGCTTCTTCCTCCTTGTTGCTGCTTAAATTGTTGTCTTGAATTTGTGTGTCCTGATGATTATGTGCTTTGAAGTGTGATGAGACCGAGGCTTTGGTTGTGTCTTGTGAATGCCCTTTAAGCCCAGGTGGGCTAGAAGACCGAGAGCTGATGCTGCCATTCCTTTTCTCAGGCATTGGATCCACTCTAAGACAAATAGGAGTTAGCTTTGATGCCTTTTGCGGGGATGAGGATTCTCTCTTTGTACTGGTTTTAGAAGCTCGACCTATCCCACTGTCTTCAACGTTTGTACGAGACAATAATTTTTCTCTCTCAGCACGTTCAGAGTTATTCTCCTTAGGTGCTTCCACATGTTTAACAGGAATGCTTCTTTGATTCGAATTTTTATCTTTCGGCTCTGGATCAACCTGGCCGACAGAATTCTTAAGGACCACCTGAGGTTTGCTGATGCTGCCACCACAACTGCGGGGCTCCACTTGTGAGGACTTGATGGGGGAAACTGGCTCTTTGACGTACTCCGCATCAGCATTCAGTTCCTTGTTCTCTTCCTTCTCCTTCTCATTGTTACCTTGTTTGTAATAAGTAGGCATCCAGGTTATAGGAAATGGACACTATCCCATTTTTTCCTCATTTTTCCTATCCTGCGTTCTCCTCCCATCATTGCCTTGGATCAAGGATTGAAACCTTTTCATATCAGGTGAAAATGGAAATTTTTTCACTTCGTCTTCATTTTGCTGATCATACATTCTCCTCTCGTCATTGCCTTGCATCAAAGATTGCAGGCTTTGCAAGTCAAGAGGAAAACCATTCCGCTTCTTGGGTTCGAGTTCACACGGCTTTGCATTCTTAGGGAGATTCAGAGCTTGTGAAGCTTTCTCCGTACCAGTTGTATCAGATTCCAAAGGCATTATCCGCTCTATATTCTTCGTGTACTCATGTGGAATCCAAAAAACTGGATACGGATAATTTGTGAGTTGAACTGGAACCAAAGAGTCACTCATCTTTTTGTCAACATTGGGTACCTCTTCAACCTTCACACTTCCACCGTTTTTCTGGTTGTGGGTGTGATTGGGACACCCACAGCAATGAAAATCACTATCTCCAGGCTTATCGTAATCATACCTAGGTAACTCCTTCAAATATTGCGGAGGAGGTACATAATGCACAGGGAAGGCACCAGGAAAATGAGGATGATGTGCACAACCATGAGACTGGGGAGATGAAAAATAAGGACAAGGTGGATGGCCAAAATAACCAGGGCAGCTACCACTTGTGTAGTAGGGATGAAATGGAACTAAGTAGCCAAAATTATTAGGATAAAGCCAAGGTTGATTAATTACAGTAGATTTGGAAGGATCAACATTCATAAGAGGGGGAACAGCCCCAAAGCTTGGATGATAGATTTGCGGAGAGGGCATTTGCTTGGCCTGCAGGGGGCTTGAATCCATGTATTTATAAACAGGCATCATGTTTGAGTAATTTGATCAACAATACGATCCTCTGTAATGCTTTAAATAGGCCTCTGTACAGCACAGAAAGATTAAAACATCTCTGGTCAGCACTAGACCATCAAACAAATTTTAATAAGATTCAAATTTGATGAAGCCACTTCCAACGCATCGAAACATAGAATCCGAAAAATATAGCATCTAGCATTTCAAAGACACAAAATTTCGGCGCAACCAAACAGAGAACCATAATATGCACAAATTACACAGAACACAGACTGAAATAATGAACAAAAATTACATTTACATCTAAGATTAAAGAAAACATAGAACAAAAAGAAGCCTCTTACAGTTTATTGTCTTGTAAACTGAAGCGAGTGAGAAAAAGGAATGAAATGCAGCCAATCCAATCGGTTCCACAAATCCAAATGACTCAGTAATCGGAGCAAATCGGTCCACCAACCCAGACAAACGGCACTCAAATTCTCTTTTCTTCTCTTCTCTTTAACGTTTAGTGCTTTTTAGATTTTATTTTTGAGATAAACCGAAGTGTGATTTATGAGCATTTATATTTTACATAATAACTGGATTTCAAAACTATCCTGTCACTTCTTCTGTGTTCCAGATGTTTCGCGCCTCTCCCCCCAAAGGAAACGTTCTGAACCATCTGGATTTTTCCTGCCACGTAAGATTGGTGTTCCACTGCAGGCGTTTACATGCATTTCCACGTTTTGTTACTGGACACGTGTGATTTGTTTGACTATCAACTGGCTGGTTCCACAGCTGCGTTAAGCTTTATGAGAAATTATAAAAAATGTTTAATTTTAAAATTTATTTAATAAATGCATCATTTATTCGTTAATTATACTTTTACCTCAATTTTTTTATTATTTTTTAAAATTTTTTTCTCTACTTCTTTATTTTTTCCTTATTTTTATATTTTATATTTCATTATTTTTTCATCAATTTTTACTTTTATTTTATTTTATTAATTTTATTAATTTTTTTCATATTTAATAGCAGTTTGGTGTTGACTTTTATT
>CATIWM010327738.1:0-14916 GCA_949671775.1 Mallotus repandus | reverse complement strand
ACTTGTGGTGGGATAAAATCGGTTTTGACGGTCGTCGTTTCGTCCCTGTCGAGTTGAAGGACAATAAGCCACATTCGATGCGAACTTGAAAGAAGAAGAAGAAAAAAATAAATAAAAAATCTCTGCGTTCTGTCGTGTTTTCGATTTAGCCCAATCATTACAATACAATAAGCAGTTTACTATCGCCTCCTCGATCCAACCACCCATTTCTAAATTCCTTCCCTAACATTACCGCGACGATTTGCTTTTTGTTTGATAACTCTTTTAATTTTGATTTTTTTTAATCTTTTGAATTCAATTGTATCTTTGCTTGTGTGGACATGGAGGAAGAGATCTAATCTAATCTGAGGAATTGAATTAGCTGAGTTTTGTTGGAGAGATATGGCGGGGCAACCTAACTTGGATCAGTTTGAAGCTTACTTTAGAGCAGCTGATTTAGATGGAGATGGCAGAATCAGTGGTAATGAAGCTGTTAATTTCTTTAAAGGAGCAAATTTACCCCAACAAGTTCTTGCCCAGGTTAGCGATTCCTTTTTTTAAATTACTATTACTATTATTATTTTTGTATATTCATTTCCATGCCTCTTGTCAGCTTGCCTAACGATTACTTCTTCAACTGTTAGTTTTTGTCCTGTGTTGAATGTTTAGTTCCCTAGCTACCTCATTTTGGTCAGTATTTTGATCTAGACTAGGTTAAAACCATTGATTCCTCTTCAGGTTCCTGTGTTTGAAATCTTTGTTTATTTTTTACCAAACTGAACTCTATGATTTAAGTAATTAGTAAGGGAGATTCTAGCGTGACTACTGACTACTTCCATAAGATGTTTTTAGTTTACCGTAAGATGAGAATACTGCTTATCATCCCATGGTGATTGTTAACAAAGTGAAATTTACCTTGTAAAAATTGAAGTAACCATAGAAGGCATTGGCCAGTAATTGAGCTTCTTTTTCCATTGCTAAGAAATGATAATGTAAGAGCCTACGAACACTTCATTGAGTAATTTAATGTAGAAGACCAGTTATTACATAAAGCTTCCAGGTTCATACAATATATATGATGTGCAAAAAATGTTTGAAGGTACTCTTACGGTGACAGAATATTAGATCTTTATATCAGTTAATAAGATTTCTATATGGTAGATTTGATGTTGATGGACTATGTTTCACTTACTGGGATCTGGGAAAAAAGGATTGAGCATTATTTGTCATGATATGGCTGCATGCTAATCAGTTCTACTTTTTCTCTTCGCCCAGATATGGATGCATGCTGATCAGAGTCGCACTGGCTTCCTTGGTCGTCCAGAATTTTATAATGCTCTCAGACTTGTTACTGTTGCACAAAGCAAAAGAGATCTGACACCTGATATTGTCAAGGCAGCATTATATGGTCCTGCCGCAGCTAAAATCCCGCCACCTAAAATTAATCTTCCAGCCGCTCCTGTGCAACAGGCAAATCGAATGGCTGCTGCATCTGCCCCTCAGATGGGTGCAGCTGCCCCAACAGCCGTTCAGAATCTTGGCTTTAGAGGGCCAGGAATTCCAAATGCTAGTATGAACCAACAGTACTTTCCTTCTCAACAAAGTCAGACAATGAGACCACCTCAGGTCATCCCTCCTGGAATGCCTTCCCGTCCCCCCCAGGGCATAATTAACCCAGAGTTCTCAAGAGGAGGTAGTATGATGGGTCATTCTCAGGCTATGCCTACTGGTATTGCTTCCCATCCACCTCACTCCATGCCTGGCTCTCCTGCTACTTCCAGCATGCCAAACTCGAATATCTCAACTGATTGGCTTGGTGGAAAGTCTAGTGTGGCTTTATCTGGTCCTACATCTACATCCAATGTTACTATGCAGTCACAAACTCAATTTTCCATTTCATCCCAGCCTCCTGCTGTTGATTCTAAAACATCAGTTGTATCTGGAAATGGGTTTGGAACTGGCCCGTCATTTGGAGGTGATGTGTTTTCTGCAACTGCTTCCACCAGAAGACAAGAGCCTTCTGTGTCTACTTTTCCTTCTAGTGGTGCACCAGCCTCAGCAACCACAGTTCCAGCTACAACTGGGGGCCTCTCCGTTAAATCCAGCTCACTTGATTCACTGCAGAATGCTTATGCATTGCAGCCTCTAGGTGGTCAGCTTCAGCGAGCCCAGTCTCTACCAACATCAGGCCATCAAGTTTCAACTTCGGTTTCTTCCTCACTCACATCCCCTAGCGTTTCTGTTGGAGTTGGAAATTCATCTGATAATTCGCAGCCTCCATGGCCAAAGATGAAACCATCAGATGTTCAGAAGTATGCTAAAGTGTTTATGGAAGTAGATAATGACAGAGATGGAAGAATCACTGGTGAACAGGCACGGAATCTATTTTTGAGCTGGAGGCTACCAAGAGGTAGTTTTTGGGCTCTATGCTCTTTCTTCTGCTCTGTCATCCTATGGCTTAAACATAGTAAAATCTCATGGCAAAGTAACTGGATTGATGATTCCATTCTAGAGAGGGTGTTGGATTCTGAAAATTATGTCATTTGTGGATAAATATTTTTTGGGACTACTTAATTTGATTGAGATGATTTAGATTATGTCTTGGCTGGTGTAGTTTTGTATTGTTCCGTGTGTTTTTGCATACCATCCTTGTTGAGACCTTGTTCTTCTTTGTGGCTGTTTATTCTTAAAAAGTTTTTAATTGCTTTTCCCAGAGGTTCTGAAGCAGGTCTGGGACTTGTCTGATCAGGATAGTGATAGCATGCTTTCTTTGAGGGAATTTTGCTTTGCACTTTATTTGATGGAGCGTTATAGGGAAGGTCGCCCTCTTCCAGCATCTCTTCCAAGTAACATTATGTTTGACGAGACACTACTGTCCATGACAGGTCAACCTAAAGTTAATTATGGAAATGCAGCATGGGGTCCCAGTCCTGGTATTGATCGGGCCCCTTTTTTTATTTCTCATCTATTTCCTCCTTTAACCTGAGATTGTCTTTATTTTCCTGCTCTATCTTTGTTAGTAGGTTTTGGTCAGCAGCCTGGAATGGGTGCTCGACCAATGGCACCTGCCACTGGTTTGAGGCCACCAGTTCAAGTGACTCCTTTCAAGTCCCAGCCTGATAATGTTTTGGCATCTAATCAGCAGAAGCCAAGAGCACCTGCCTTGGAGGAATCCTTTCTGAACCAAAGTGATAATGGGGAGCAGAATTCAGTGCCTCAAGATGGAACTGCCCCAGAGAAGAAGGTATTTTCCTTTTTTTTTTTGTTCAATCTTTTGTATGGTTTGAAATTTTGAATTGGATTTTATTGGCTATAGAAAATCATTTGATATATGACCATCAAAATGGTGAATAGACATAAGCATACTACTGTGACCTGATGGTGGAAAATTAGTGTGTAAGCACTTCTTTATTTGCATTAGCAAAGAGTGGTTGGGGGGCATGGTCTTGGGTGATTATTTTTGATATAAACTAATATTTTGCCTAATTATTTGGTCATCTACTTTCTTTGAAGCTTGAATGCGTCTCATTCTTTGGCATGTCCAATCTGCACAAATTTCTTGCCTGATTTGTGTACCAAAAAACTCTTGTATCTATTTTAAGTACTCTCTATCAATATCAACACCTAACGTTTGAGCACACATTTTTTTCTGAGCTTCAATAATTCTGAATCTGAATAATATGGTCTGTGGTCAATATTTGCGTGTATGCTAAGAGATTCATTTTGCCTCAGTTATTTGTTTCTGCAATGTCCGATGTAGCTCTGCTCTTCAAGTTGAAAAAGTGTTGTGTGTGGGTTGAAGAAAGATAAATGTATAAAATATTTTTCTTTAGAATCTTGTTTGCAATTTGGTTTTGGCTTTTGTTTCGAGTTCTGAGATAGTCAATGTGACAGTACTTTTTTTGCAAGATACTGGACAACTTTAATTTTGTATCTTTGCATTTTGGGGACATGTAATTGGAAATGAAATTTTGTGTTCCCAAGTTCATAATTCAAAATTGTGAATATGGATTTTGAACATTTAAAGACTGCCTTATAATGATTGTAGGTTGGTGAACCAGAGAAGGTGATTTTGGATTCAAAAGAGAAGCTTGAATTTTACAGAAGTAAAATGCAGGACCTTGTGAGTAGCTTCTATTATTATATTTGCTTTTGCTGTTTTTATCAGTATGCTGCCTTTGTCAAATTTAGATACGCGGACACATGTATTTGAAAAATTTTGAACTACAGTAGGCCTGTGGATGCTAACTTGGTATGCGTTGTAAGAGGATTTTAACTTCATTCTATTTAGATGCTGGAAGTTCTATGCTGTCAGTGTAGGATTTCATTCAGAGTCATTTGATAGGTTAGGTGCAGAACCAGAACCTGCCCTTCTTGTAAGATATAATGGCCATACAGCATCATTACACAAGTTGTTCATGTAAAGGCACTAAATCAAAAACTATGCTTTGTTTATGTATCTTGTCTGCAGAATTTGGTTTGAATTCATGTTCTTTCTCGGAGCTTATTCACAAACATGCTGAATGAAACTATTGTGTTTGAAGAACGTTTTTCATTTCTTTTACTAGCTTAAAAGCTTATAAACTGATCTGGCTCTACATAAGGTCATTTTCAGCAGCAGTTTTAAAGCACCTTTGGTAAAGAGACACTTATGACTTATTCATAAACTTACTGGTTTATGATGAAAAGAGAAGTGCCAGGGTCCTCAATGTGCTTTAACTTCCATGTTTTGCATTACTTTTGAGTGTCAGTTTCTTAGATTATCATTTTTTAGTCTGGTTTGATGTCCTCTGATTACAGTTTTTTTTAATATTTTTTTGTAATGCCCTAAATGCTGAAACTTTAAGGTTGTTGGTCCTTGATGTGTTTATGAAAACAATCCATTTCCTTTTCTTGTGAGTATCAATTTTTTTGAAGGAATCTAATATTTTATTACCTAGTTTGATAGTAGATGGTCATAATTTTTTTTAATATTTTCTTATAGTGTCTGCTGAAAACTTAGATTATCAAATTCATTCTTGGATAAGCTTTCTAATTTTTGTCGTCTTTGCTGAATTTCAGGTTCTTTATAGAAGTAGATGTGACAATAGGTTGAATGAAATCACAGAAAGGGCCTTGGCAGACAAGCGTGAGGTATTCTTTGAAATATAAAGATTGGGTTTTTCTCATTTTTAAGATCTGATTTCTGTTGTCTTTATATTGCAATTTATGTTAACAGGCTGAGATGTTGGGTAAGAAATATGAAGAGAAATACAAGCAAGTTGCAGAAGTGGCATCTAAATTAACAATTGAAGAAGCCACTTTCCGTGATGTTCAGGTACGAGTTGTACTTTGTGTTAGCAACAATGGCACGGTGATTGTTCCAACCAATTAAAGCCTTTGCAATGCTCAGAATACCTTTTACTGGTTCTCTAGAATCCTAATTCCATACAAGTTAATGCCCATGGAGTTTAAACACTAATTCTGCTACATGACCATCCTAGGGTGACATTTATGACTTCTTTTTTTAATCCTTGACTATTTATCCTCATGGCTTACCTCCTCATCTGTGTTTCTAGTCTGTTTGAGCATATTAACAATTAGTCTGCTAGTCAATAGATTTTCAATTGCTTGAAATTACATTATGATGCACATTGCTATAACATTTAGGAGAGGAAGTTCGAGTTGAATCAAGCAATAGTTAACATGGAACGAGGTGGAAGTTCTGATGGTCTTCTTCAGGTACATTCTCATCATTTGTCTATATTATTTCGATGGAAATAACATACAGCATTAATACGTTGTCGGCTTGTATAGGTCCGTGCTGATCGTATACAATCTGATCTTGATGAGCTAATGAGGATTTTAATTGAACGTTGCAAGAAACATGGGGTAGAAGTTAAGTCAACTGCAATGATTGAGCTTCCTTTTGGTACTTCACATTCATTCCTACTCTTTATTTTTTTGAAAACTTAAAATTATTATTATGTCTTGTAGCACCTACTACTTATGTGGCATCTCACAATCACTGGAATCAGTATTACACAGATCAGTTGGGATAGAATCGAGGATGATATCGAGCTTGTACATGTCTTAGTACTTCCCTTATTGCTTTGAGATCTTGAACATGTTATGCATGGCGCTCATGTTACACTTTACATTTCATCAAGTTGTTCCCACTTGAAGAAAAATTTTCTCTAGTAGTTCAACCTTGTAGATCCTGTGCTGGATCTTTTCAGTGGGATTTTATGATGAAGATTGAAGTAATTCATGTAATATGATTTTCAAATATCAGTTTTATGTTCATGCATCAAGAGCCCGCAATGCAAGAAGCCTCTTGCTTAGGTGCACTATGACATACATTTTATTATTACTATTATTTTGGGATTTCATTTAAGATCTTTTCTCATCATAAACACAATTGAATTGTAGATTTAACATTCATCGTTGTTTGTTTTGTTTCCTGGATACCTAATTATTTAGAATTTCAACATTTATTTAGGTTTATCTGCCTATATTTTTGAGGAAATGAAGTGCTCTTAATCATAGTTTTATGTTTCTTGATTGCTTTTGCTCTGTTGAATTGCCCGGTGAGCATAATAATTTTCATTAGAGATGATAAAATGATGATGATGCACATTTTTGGTATGTCTAATTCACATTTTAGGTTTGTGTCTCGAAGTTTTTATCTGTTGTTTTATGTTTTAATTAATATTATTGTACTTGAAACATCTTCTTTTATTGTTATTATTGATCTTTCAGTCCCAAACAAGTTGATTTACCAGTACCATTTATGTCATATTTGTGACCTTTTTCAATTTTGATGATTTTTTAGGCTGGCAACCTGGTATTCAAGAGGGTGCAGCTGTTTGGGATGAAGATTGGGATAAGTTTGAAGATGAAGGTAAGTTCCTGGCATGCAACCTTTTATCGCACTTTATGCATTCTCCTTCACCACCCCCCAACACCAACAACAGAAGCCATCCTCCTCTTCATCCCCTTTCTCCCTCTCTCTCTCTCTCTCACACGCACACACACACACACACACATAAATGACATTTAGCCTCTTCTACCTGAATGGTTGGACAGTATCAATAAGATTTTTATCTTTCCTTGGCCACTTTCAGGATTTGCCAATGACCTCACCGTTGATGCATTTTCTGCTGCAAATTCAAAATCCATCATGCAAAAAGACATAGGGTCACAAGATGGTAGTCTAACCCCTGATTCCTTATCAAATGGTGGTGGCAAGTCTGGGAACTTGTTTAGTACTGGTGAGGGCGAATCTGTCTATTCCCACAGTGAAGATGAATTAGCAAGAAGCCCTCAAGGAAGAACTGACTTAGAAAGTCCATCACAAGAATTTTCTGATGTTTTTGCAAAGATTACTGATGCAGATGCAGAGACTCATAGGTATGGCTGTCTGTACATTTTTGTGTTTTTTTTTAACTTGCTTATTATAGTGATGGCAACTTTTATAATTCTGGTAATAGAAGTTTTGATGAATCAACATGGGGAGCTTTTGATACTCATGATGATACGGATTGGGGAGTTGACACTAAGGTCAGTCCTATTCTACTAAAGTACTTTCCTATGCTTCTGAAATTAATCATGGGTGCATGTTGGAGCTAAATATGTTGCTTTCTTTATGCATTTAACATAATGCTTTGTTTTAATCACATGAAGAGAAGTGGGTGCTGCGACACATTTAGGCATATTTTTCTTAGAAGGTTGGATTTGACTAATGGACATTAAACTTCTGTATGACATGCCATTTTGAGCTTGCTGAGGTTTCCATGTCTAAGAGATATCGACATGCGAAAATGTGCATCTTTAACATTCTTGGAGCCAGTGTGATATCCAGAAATCTATTTGTTATTGAGATTGTGTTGGACTTATGGAGTACATTCTGTGCTGGGAGTGGGACAAATTGGATGGTAGCCTGAAACTGGATCTGGTTCATGCTTTTGATTGAGCATTCTCATTGGTGGATCCTGTTTTAAGATTTTCTATACATGCCATGTATTTGCGAAGGGATGATGGTTATGCCATTAAAGACTATTCTCTCATTGCTTTTTCTTAACAAAATATAAATAAGAAACAGTCAAGGTTATGGCTTTGTTAATGTTGCTATTGCTTTTTCCTGATTCCTATCAGGGCGACTGCTATTCTCTCATTGTTTTTTCTTAACAAAATATAAATAAGAAAAAATCTAGGTTATGGCTTTGTTAATGTTGCTATTTCTTTCTTTGACTCCTAATAGGGTGACTGCCTATTCAGTCATTATGGTATAGAGTTAAGTTATATATACACACACACACACGCGCGCATATATATATGTTTCATTGGGTAGATGACTTGTATTAATTATTTGTCCATTGACCATTGTGTTGTCTAGCAGGATTCAGGTTCTGATAAGCACAGAGATTTCTTTGGAACTGATGATTTTGCTGTAAAACCAATAAGAACAGGATCCTCATCCTCAGAGAGCTTTTTCCAGAAAAAGAGTCCATTTTTTGAAGATTCTGTGGCTGGCTCGCCAGTCTCCAGGTTTGGCAACTCCCCGAGGTACAGTGAAGCGGGTGACCACTTTGACAATTTCCCAAGATTGGATTCTTTCAACATGAATGAAAGTGGATTTTCTCCACGAGAGAGGTTTACACGATTTGATTCCATAAGTAGCTCAAAAGACGGCCATAGTCGTGCTTTCTCTTCTTTTGACGATGCTGATCCATTTGGGTCCAGTGGACCATTTAAAGTTTCATCAGACGATCCCAAAAAAGGCTCTGAAAGTTGGAGTGGTTTCTAGCTGGCAATCCAATTTCTTTTCATTGTTTCACCTTTCTGCCAAACTCACCCCCATTTTATTGGGGTTTATTCATCGTGCCCAGTTTTTGTCTGTCATGTATAGATTGGGTGAAGAGTTGTATATTTTTTATCATATTATGTTGCATTTTTGTGCGGCTAGAGCGAAGTTATGTTTTTTCATGGCATGCCATGCCAGGTTGGAAAATATAGTACTTGTTTTGGTAACAGATCCTGGATGACCATTGGTGTCTGACAAGGATGTCAAAACAATAGAAGTGTATTCTTTTTCCGGTTTCATTCTGGTTCAAGGCTTTTATTTCTGGAGGTTGTGCAACAATGATGCTAAAAGTTATTATATGGCTCTGTTCATTCCACAGAATGTATCATCTTAGAAACATTTTGTGAATTTCTCTGGTGTGTCGAATGCAAAAGCAAGTGGGGAAACAGAGGTTGTTCCTTCTGTTTGTTTTTTGTTTTT
The DNA here is from genome assembly GCA_949671775.1 of Mallotus repandus. NCBI lineage: Eukaryota > Viridiplantae > Streptophyta > Magnoliopsida > Malpighiales > Euphorbiaceae > Mallotus > Mallotus repandus. The sequence goes on along the minus strand of CATIWM010327738.1, from coordinate 5,672 downwards.
TTTTTTAAAATCCTAAAAAATACCTGAAAATGACTTCATTTTTTTCCCTTCATTAATATTGCAATGAAGCGAAAATCTCAAGACTACTAAAGGCCTAGTATTGAGCTATGTTTTAAGATTTACTAAACTAGGAATGCGTTTGCTTTATGGCTTAAAAGCTATCCAGGTTGGCTGGTTTCAGACAAGAAGTGTATTGAAAATCGTACTGAATGTGAAAAAGAATAAAATTTACTTTTTTATTTTTAGTGTAAAAAAATAACATTTACTGGTGTCAACATATAAATGCTCCCTACAAGCTAGCTTTTCATTTGATAGGACCATAGCAGAAATGAGCAAGCCAGTGCAAATCGCTAATTAATGGTGTCACTTCTGTTCAGCCCAAGTAAGGTCTAAACACAAATGAGACAATACGCAGATACCCAACATGTTGATGGTTGTTGCATCAAATGTTTCAAAACAAAGTTTTGTCATTTCATCAGTCCTCCATCCAATTATCCACACATAGCATCTCAACAATGTTGAAAACCTATACAACACAAACAAGGTCGGAATGCAAATGCATAATCCGCTGACTGGAACAATGATAAGTTCTCTTTCTGTTTGCATTGCATGACGACCACAATGAGAATCTGCACGATACCTAGCCTTTGTTTAGTTCAGAATAACATAAACTTACAGATATTATAACCTACCACCTCTTGAGACCAATATTTCACTAGACATTGGCAGAAGAATCAACGGAGTGGTGGGTCAGAATGTCAAATGCAAGCTACAAGAGGCATTAAGCATTTCAACGCGAGGTTATATATGGCTGAAGTAACATAATCTATTTCATCTCTTTGGTGCATTCAATTCTTTGTGTACTTGATCAAAAGCAGATAGCATTGCTGAACGTGTGTTTGCTATTTCTACAAGTGTCTCCAGCGCTGTATGACAACAAAATATTTAGAATTCACTGCATCCTGTATTGGCTATTTTCATAGGGACTAAGCATTAGATATGAACCTTTTTCAAATGACATTTGAGAAGCTCGAAGCTTAGGGGAAACTAGAGTTCCAAACATAGATAGTAATCTTGATCGCTCCTTTTGAACCTGCACAGAAAATAAATAAATCCATAGATTGTTTACATTTCTTAGAATCTAACCAAAGTAAAATTACTATCAATCATTCCAATTCAGTGGCTATAATACATTCTATAATGGTGCAAAACAGTTTATTATCGGGTCTATTTTGCAATCTAGTTTACAATTGGACAGACATTAGCTTCGGTTTCAGAATGGAGCAGCTAAATGGTGAAAGAAAAAACAAGATAAAATCCTAAAGAGAAATTTATTGAAAACTTACCCGGTCATCAACTTTAATTAAAGCTTGCTTTGAGGAGGTTTCCTCTATTTCAGTCAAAGTGAAAACAGCAAGCGTTAGTGACCATCGGAAATACATAACAAAAACAACATTCTGAAGTTAAAAGATAACTTCTTTCAATGAATAAGGAATCCATAATAATACCATAAGTCTGTGTATTGCCGCGGCATCGTGACTGGGGAGTGCCAGAATTGTCCAGCAACTCATCTTCTTTGATATTTTGGTCATTACAATCGCCCAAGGAGCCCCATTTTCGCAGGATAAAGTGTGGTTGCCCATCTATACAATCAGCTGTAAAAGATCATAAATTAAAGCAGTATAGCAGAAGTACATTAGCATTCGGCTATGTGTCTTGACATTAAAAAAAAAAAAAGATTACCATGATGATGCTGTGTGACTTGCAAAGAAGTAGCAGCAGGATGGCGTTTAAGGTCCAATAATGAGCTATTGAGGCGAGAAGCCCCCATTGAATGTCTAGCACTTGCCAGTTCCAGCCATCCCTGATACGTTGATCAGACAAACAAAAAAAAAGAAACCCATAAACTTGAAGTCATCAAGTGATCCCAATTGTAATGGAATAAATAGCAAATGATGAGAAAGCTTATTTTATTTACCTGGCGAAGCGTAGAAGATAAAGAATCGAAAAGAGTCAAATAACTATCTACCGAATCCAGAAATTGCAAGACATTATCATCCCCGGCATGTTCTTGTTCTTGCTCTTGTTCCTCAAGTTGTAGCTCTTGGGTTTGCTTCTCTATTCCAACTTCAAAGCCCACTTCTTCTTTTGCCTCTTCCATTGAACCTTGACCACCGATTTTGGGATCTGAATTCTGAAGAAGTGGTAAAAAGTGAATAATGATGGTCTTCCACTACCCTTTTTGGGATGTTACTGTAATTTTAATAAGTTTAGGGTACTACTTTATCGTATTTCCTAATTTCAAGGGTGTACTTTGTAATTTCAAGAAACGGTGTCGTAGCATAGTCTTCAAGTCCACATGATCTTCAGGGAAGGGAAGGGAAGGGAAGGGACGGGTAATTAATCAGGGTTTTGCATATTGTTATTAGGGTTTTGGAGATGGAATCAACGGTGAAGAAATATCAACAGAGATTCAAAAAGGTTAAAGAAGAGATGGAGAAATGGGATAACCTTCAGTCTCGCTTAATTTCTCAATTCACAAACGCTTCTTCAGTTATCGACAGATTACAGGTCCTTTCTTTTTACCTCTATTTGTTGGATTTCTTTGCTCAAAAAAAGCATAAAAACCCCATTTTTCTTTTAATCAGGTGATCAGAGATTCAAAAAATTACGCAACTTTGAATAATGTGGGTGGTATTGTTGATGCTTTGTTGAGAAAGCAAATGGATTCATTAAACACCATTTTGATTTCAATGAATAAGACACTGTAATTTTCTTTCGCTTGTTTTTTCTTTTTGTTTAGTTTAGTTACTGAAGAAAGTATGTAACTTTGGAGTGGATTTTTTTAGGGAAGATTTTCGCGGTGTTGTTATGTTTCTTGAGAAGATGCATAGGGATGGTAATCAGTTAGTTAAAGGGGGTGGTTCTAATCAAATGAGCACAAAACAATTGCGGCAAAGAATTGGTATCAAGCCGTGTCTAGCTGATTGCTTGGATGGACTTATGATTCTTCATGACATGCATAGCTCAGAGTATGGAACTTCTATAGCTTTCCATTCATCTGGTGTGTTTGTAATAACTTGCGAATGCGTTTGAGTTGTAAGCTTTGGAAATATGGATGAATATATTTTCCCCCTTTCTTTTACTATTGTTACCGTTTGGCGCAATTTCTACTCTGTGTAATGATCATTGGCAGAATCATATAGTTGAATTCAATAGCTGATTCGAATTTTTCTTGCAGGTACCTTCTTAAATCTTCTCTGGTTTCAGCACTTCCGTCACTTTCCATGAAACCCAGGTAAAATACTATAATATTGAAATATACTTGTACCTTGAATTTTTAAAAAGTGGCCTTTTTCTCTTTGTGACGTGCATTTTATTTATTTTGTGGTTTAGGTCTACTACACTCTCTGAACACTTATTTGGTTGTTTGTGGATTTGTGTCTGAAATATAATCCATTATAGTTGCCATGGTATTTAGTCGGTGTTAGGTGACTTATCATGATGTGTATTCGTGCAGTTCCAGTGATCTAGCTGCACTCCAGCAACTCTTGGTTGATCAGCCTAATATCCCCAAAGAGGAAGGTAGATGGCAGATATTGGAGTAGACATGGAAGTTCTACTTATTTCTGTTTGAGTGCATCCCTGCATCACTCATATAAACATGCTTGTGCACTTTTTCTTTTTTTTTTTTTTTTTTTTTTGGCGTGTGCACATATCCATTTCAAAGAAAAAGAACATATGTGCATGTGTTGATGAATGTTAGTGTGAGTTCCATCAAATATATGCAACTTTTGCCTTGACCCTTGCTTTGGCTAATTAGATATAGTTGAGAGTAGTAAGTATATAGGTGAGAATCAACTTGTAGAACAGTAAGTAGAACATGGTGAGGAAATCTAGATATTGATTAGTGGTGGCAGCATATTGCCAATGGGATCTCCTTCCGGAGTTAAGGATCTGTTCATTGAGATAGCATGCATGTTAAAATCCTTATATTTTTTCGTATATTGAGCTCAATTTTTTTGAGATTATTGCGAGCTCTGATGAAAAGTGTCCTTCCTTTATATGACAAACAGAACCACAAGAGATGTAGACTGTCTATTCACTTTTTTCGTTGATATTATGTGAGATCGTTTGGTGGTTTTTTTGGAAAGAATAGCATGACAAAATGTTTTCCATTAGAATACTTGAAGGTGGTTCCTTAGTTGTTTTCATTCTGTTGGAAAGATAGCATAATGCTGTTGCATCCCTGATGTGTACTCTTCAACTCAATTATCTAGCAGTTAACTTTGTCAAACCATTTGCTGCCTTGTGTTTATTAATATTTCTAACTAGTGGTTGGCTCTCTCTCCAATGCAGTTGAATTCATCTTCGATATCATCTTTGCTGAAGAAATCTGTTGATTTATTTTGATTGGTGACGAAGCTCTCGTGTTGAGGACATGATATCTGTGTGGCAATCGTGAAACTTTTGGTCCTGTGGAATGTGAAGAGTACCCTTGGCTGCATGTAGAATCACACCTGCTTTGAGAATTTATGTACTCCAAAAAAGTTTGCAGAACTGACAAAATTCTCCGCGATGCCTGTTCTTTTAACACTGCCCAGCGAAGGAAAAAAAAAAAAGGGGATGCCATATTTATAACATCATGGGTTAATCTTGCCAGAACAACTCGTCACTGAAAATACCAGTAGCAGCAGATACAATTACCATTCATTTTTTTTTTTTCATGGTCCGATGTACTGATTTGTAGATTCTCCTGTATTGTCCTTGTCCCCAATGCCTATGCAAAGTTGTTTCTTATTTAATGAAACATCGTACTGATATAATGCAAACAACAGCCATTAACAATAACTGTTCATAGAATTGCAAATGCCATTCTACTATTCAAGTCATTATGTTAAACCCACAACTGTCGAACTGGAGTGAATCATAGCTGTTACCTAATTGTATCCCATATTAATATGCATTCCTAATTATTTATGTCAGACACATGTCTCCTCTATCCATCAATGGAAATGCACACAAAGTCAGTACCTTTTTGAGTTGCATTTGTACTGACTAGGTTTTTTTTTTTTTTTTTTTCATGTGCAAAACATGTGGTTAAAATATTTATTAAATATATAATTTATTTTAATTTTTAATTATAATATATACAAATTATTATAATATGAATAGAGTAAATTATTAATACTAAATAATACGTAATATTAATAATAATTCATACAAGACATATATTACATTTATAAGAGTCGTTATAAAAAAATGAATACTAATATAAGAATAATTGTTTAAAAATATTTACATATTTTATAATAGGGATCCTTATATGAAAATAGTAAACATACGATATAATTATAGAATAATATAAAAATAATATTATAATTGGAAGAGTAATATTATTTATCTATAATATAATTATAATAAATTTATAAATTTGTAATAAATATTATTTGCAATAAAATAAATTAAAATTTTAAATTAAAATACTTAGCTTATATGAAATTTAAATAATTAATCATATAATTTTTTTGACATTATCTAAAGGATAAGAATTTTTAAAGTTTATTGCTTAAAAATAATTATATTTTCTTAGTCACTTTCATGTAAAATATTTCTTTATACTATATATAAATCTTATGAAATAAATTATTCTTATTTATCAATTAATAAAT
>CATIWM010327687.1:0-19064 GCA_949671775.1 Mallotus repandus | reverse complement strand
GACTGGTTCTGCTTGCTATATCTGCAGGCAGTCCGGTTTTCCCCAATTTATATAAGGACCTTAGAGGCTGAAATAGATGAAGTATAAAACATGAAAGTTGTTCCTTTATGTGTTAAAAAAGTTTCTGAGAACTGGTTTTTCAATTAAAATTGTATAACTTGAGAAATTCTAAATTGAGTTTGACCTGCTCAAACTGTTCCTGTGCAGTACATATATATGAATTCAAAAATTCACCATTTATTGTACAGAGCATATATTGAGCTAATTTTTGGATATGTTATAGATATATATGTCTAGTTTGGTATAAAAATTGAATCAGGTAATTTTTAGTTGTTTGGTGAGAGTTATTCACCCTTAGGCCTAGTAAGGTCAAGCTGCCTATCAAGAAATAAATATGCATAAATGTTAGGCTTACACATATAAAGAACATATCCGAATTATATACATAACATATCCTAATTGTATACTAAACATAAACATTCATTGTAGATATATTTTTAATTAAATATATGTCATATTTTAGAATCTCGAAATATTGCTGAAGCTCGAGAGGGTGACACAAATTGTCCGTAAAGTGTTTGTTATCTAAGGAGGTGAGTATATACATCAATTAGATTCTAATGTGCAATTGTGTGATTATGTGAAATTTGTGCTATGTGGATATATGACAATTGATAAATTTATGATTGCGGCAATTACTTGCTATACAATTGCACTTGATCATTTGCATATGGACATAAGAGGATGTTGTGACTAGCTTGACCAATACTTGCAAATCACTTGGAAAATATTAATGATCAAAGGATACCACTTGATTCACTTGTTATATGTTGGCCAGGAAAATCAATTGTCAATTGTCATTTGTTTCACTTGAACCCGGGTGCAGTATTATCTTGCAAGGTCACAACAAATAAAAGGAACAAAAGAATATGCATATGTAATATTTGAATTTTGTATTTATTTTATGAGATGTTGAAGTGTTTGTTTTAGCCTTTAGAATTTAATTTATGTTTATATTCATTAAGTCGCAACTCACCAAATCGCAATTATTTTTCCAGTTAGAGAAGCTTGAAGTGTGACTATTTTAAAGCATATAGCATGGTAGTTAAAGCATGGAGCATAGGTTGTCAGCCGAATCTAGACTCTCTCTCTCTCCTTGTAGCATACATATGCCCATTAGTTAATGTAAAATGTTTGTATGTGTGTATGGATAATTATAAATGTATGTATAATAATCACATGTGACTAAATGATGCTTAATAATAATATGAGACATCACTATGTGTATTAATACTAAGTGTGCAAGGTGTTATAGGTAATGCTCTACAAACAGTCATGGAAGCTACTATTAGAGCTAACTTTGTTAGTCGGTAGATTGTTCAAGGCTCGATATTGTAGGCACTTTTCTTTTTTACAAGCTAAGTTTGGTGGGAACCCCAACTTTGTTTGGAGGAGCCTATGGTCTACACAAGAGATTTTGAGGAAAGGTGGAAGATTTCAAGTTAGTAATATTGAGGATATTAGGATTTTGTCAGACCATGGCTTCCAAATCATATTATGGTCTAGTTATTACTTCGCCACATAATGGTCTAGAAGAAACAAAAGTGTTAAGCCTTTTTCTAGTGAACCAATGGGAATGGGATATGGATATTGTGAATGACCTTTTTAATGAATTTGATAGAACACAAATTTTACAACTTCCACTTACTTCCAAGGGTGTGCAAGATTCATAGTATTGATAGCTATCTTTAGATGGAAAGTTTTTCATAAGTAGTTACAGAACTATCTCAGGTGATATGAGTATGGGGTATAATGTAAACTGGTTACTTATTTGGAATCTATAAGTTCTAGCAAAGGTGAAGAATTTTCTATGGAGGGTGTGTTCCAATTGCTTGCCAACCAATATTGCTTTATCGTAGTTGATAAACAATGCCAGGTCTGTAAAACATATGATGAAATTAGTATACACTTGTTCTTCTTATGTTTTTTATGCAATAAAGTTGTGGCTCAAATCATCACTACCAATTTATTGTCATCATCACCATTCAGTAATGGAATGGATTTTTTGTATTCTTTTCTACTTTGTCAATTAAAGACAGATTAGTGTTTGCAATGGTATATTGGAGCATTTGGAATTGCATAAATCACTTGGTTTGGTGAGGAAGGAAATGCACAGCTCACAAATTTTTTAACTCTACAGAGCAACACCTATATCAATGGCATACAAATAGTAGTACTCAGCGTTCACAATAACATAATGTTTCTACTGAGAACTTTAGAGGTGATATGTTATGGACTAAATGAAAATGCCCTAGAGGGGGGTGAATAGGGCTATCGAACAAAAATCAAAACATGAAAACAAATAAACAAAAATGAAAGAATATTGAGAGGGAAGAATGATGAACACAAGAATTTAAGGAGTTCAGATTCTCAATAATCCTACGTCTCCACCTAACTTATCCCCAAGTCAGGATTTTGAATCACCATAATCTATTTCCCTAGATTGATTTTTACAACTAGAGTTATAGGTTCAACTCAAACCGTACAACTTGAGTTTTCAAGGCTCACTCAAAAACCGATTCACAAGTGTTTTGAAGGCTTACACTAAAACCAAATATCCAAGTGTTTTACTGGCTAAACATTTAAACTAATTCCTTTAGAATAGAACCTCACTTCCCTTTTCTTTAACCCCAAAAAATAGAAGAATAAAAATTCCTATTCTAACACTCACCAAACTCTCACAAGAGTTTACTAAATACAAGAATGAATTTAAGAGAATTTTGAGCTTTAATTGAATGCTTGAGAATGTATAAATGAAAGACAAGTTTCTTAACCTCTAAATGCTCTTCAGAGGTTGTATTTAAAGTTGAGCAATTTAATTATAGCTTTTAGAAACAATAATTTTATTTCCAATAAATTCAAACTTCATTTGGATGAAATTTGGACTTTTACCCTACAAAAACACTAGTCCCGATCGTGATCATACTGATCCCGATGTGTGATCCCGATCGGGATATTAAAAAATATGTCCGTTATAGCCATTATATTTGAAGTTTGCATTGATCTCAGTCATGACTGCCTTGATCCTAGTCGGGATCACACTGGTCTCAGTTGGGACATTTGCCAGGGATATATTTTGGATGATTTCTTCAATTTGATGCAATTTTGGTCCCGGTCAAGACTTGCATGGTCCCAGTCGAGATCATGACTTTTTGACATTTAATAAGATCAAATAAGCCTTATCTTTCATCATTAAAGTTGTAGATATTTTTCTTATATTTCTATATAACTTTGAATCACTTCAATTGGACATCTGTAACTCAAGATATTGTTGAAATATTAAGAGCTGCTCATATTGAAATAAAAATTGCATATGCTGATTTTAACTACAGATTTCCAGACCCAAATGAATTTAGATTTTGACAAGTAAGATCAATTTGGGAAGCTTGTGATGTCTACTTGAAATGTTAAGAAGACACCTTTCTCATTATAAAATTATAAGACATCCAAAATCTTCCTAGAATCCTGAAGGTCGATTTGGCCCAAAAGCATGCTTAGCATTATTTTGATTTCCATTATAGTCCTAGCTTATACACACTTAAACAAACATATTAAATGCTCAAAATCAATTTTTTTAAGATTAAAATCAAGATTGATTATCGCTAAGGTTAACATTTGCCCAATCTGTTAATGAGTAAATATTAAGTAATAACTTTTTTTAAAGGTATTATAAGGTGGGAGTTTTGATTTTTGCCATAATCAACTTCAAAGGGGAGACTTATCCTCATATTATACAATCCATTAAATTTAGATTATATGATCTTCCTATGATAAAAATAACAGTGAAATATGAGATTTGGCCAAAATTTGTTGTAGGGTTAAATATAACATAAAAACGTAATATTAACATTTGAAAGATGAGATACTTTCCTTCTTTGCTACCAATATTTCTTTTCAGACCCTACTGCTACATATTTGGAAGACCACCTGACTTATTGGCACTTAGCTTTTTGTACACAATCTAGTCAATTCAGGTAGCCAAAATAAACTTTCATATCTATATTAATCACGTCCCATAAATGTATTTGATGTACAGTAAAAAAAAATACACAGTAATCATAAGAGTTATAAGGGTTATTTTCTTTTTTCTGTAGAGTTGTCGTCGTCTTTTTCATCTGGTTTCATAGACGATGGTTTTTAGCTATTTTTTTGGCCGAAAACTACCCTCCCACCTCTTTTCTTTCACGCTTTATTATTATCTTATAATAATCGAGTATTTTGAATGTTTGTTTTCTTGATTTTCAAATCTGAAAATTTAGTGATTGAATGATGTAAGTGCTCAATTTAGATCTAGCTTTTCTGATATTCTACTGTTATTTTGATTTTGTTCGATCTATTTGAATATTCATTGTCAAACTTCAAGGAGAACATCTAAAGATCTAGATTTATTCAATCATCAAAACAAGATGAGTTGTGCAACTTCAGTTTAGAGCAAGGTTGTACCAGAAGGCAAGAGTGACCAATTTGAGGAAACTCCAAGAAGTGCTCTTACAACTCAGGAAGTCCAGTTCAACCCAGCAAGCTATGACAACTTGGAGCATGCGGAAGAAGCTCTGATCTATAAGAGAGTTTCATTTTATTTTACTCCTTGTTTTGTATATTTTAGACTCTATTTATCACTATTTCTCTCATTTCGGCCTTAGTCATTATTTTGAACTCATGACAATAGGTGAAGAGTTCACATAATGACTTGAAAGTGGTTGCCTTTATAGCAACCTCAAAGGCTAAGAAACTACATTGGTGTAGTTTTATTTTGTTATGTAATTTTAGGATCATTTTCCTGATTGTTTCTGCCTTAAGACTTTGAATGCAACGAAGTGATCAAATTGACAAAAAAAAAATCATAAGAGTTATAACCAATATGGATCGAGACGAGATAAATCCCATAAGAGAATTAATTTTTTTAAGATTTATTTTTTTATACACAAAATTTGAATTATTTTTTTATAAAATTTCACTTTAATATATATATATATATATAATAAAATTATGTGTTTTAATTAATAGACGAGGTCATATGATTTAAGTTTCGATGGACTACATAATAAAAAAAATTCTTTTTTTTTAAATTAATATAACAACAACAATCGAACTTTTTATTTTAAAATACTTTTTTAAAAAAATTACCACTTAATTACTTTTTCATCAATTAATAAAATTGCATCATAAATCTATTGGAGTTGGACTTTAAGATGTTTAATGTATTTTTAGGCGTGATCTAGCTATTTACTTCCATACAATTTTATAGGACTCAATCGCGCTTGAATGTTTTGGCATGAAACATTAATTAAATGATACATACAGCTATCAAACGAATTCCAAGATGTGTGTTCCATTGCAACTACAAGCCACAAAATAATAAATGAAACGTGTCACCATTTATATAACAATTTTAAATCCCACATGTTTTCTGTTATTTCTCTAACTTTTAGCCATTGATACACGTACATACCATTGTACCTTCTATAAATATCTAACTTAAACCAGACACTGCATCAATTCGTAGCGATTGTTGTCATCGAATAATATTTTGTCAATTGATAGAACTGTTTTATTGTCACTGATAGTTCGAACTAAATATCTAATTTAAAACGTGAAGAAAAATTATTATTTTTCAGAATAATATATATATATATATATATATGTACTATCTAATGTGATTTATGTATTTTTAAAAATTTTTAATAAAAGTGTATAGTGTGCTAAAATTATAAATAATTAACTATGAAATTATAATAGTATTTATAATAAATTTTTAAAAATAAAATAAAATTACAAATATTATAATTTTAACATCAATAATAACTCAAAAAATAAAATAATCACATTACAAGCAATAAAAAAATTGAATATTTCATATTATAAAAGTGATATTATGAGCTTTAAAGCTACACCTTTTTAAAACTAAGTGCTTTTAAACTATTTTGTTTGATATGATCAAAATATAATAATTTTAGCAGTAACATAATAGTTAAATGGTTATTTCTTTTCGAGATTTGAATTTTACTAAAAAAGAAAAATTAGATATAATTTTCCGTCGTGGAGCTTTTCCTCTCCTAGAGCCGGTTGCTTTAGGGTTGGGGTTTTTTCAATTTTTTGTCCTTTTTTAACGCTGTTGAGGACTCTGTTTTTACATCAACTTCTGTTTTTACCTTACGTCTGTGTTTTTTTGCTATCCCTATGGCCCAAAAGCTAGAAGATATACTGCAAAGGATAACGCTCACGAAGGAGGAGGAAGAAATCATTGATCTAGGAGGTAATAATTATTCGAATGATCTGTGAAAGCATGAACGATGTTTGATTGGATGACTCCTTTCAGGGAAACTTTTCAATCTTAAGGCTATCTCTAATGCTTTCCAAAGCATATGGAGATTAGCCGAGGGATTTAAACTTCAGGAGGTAGGTCAACATACTTTTATGTGTGAATTTTCTTCGAAGGTTGATAAGGCTAAGGTGTTGAGGGATAGTCCTTATCACTATGATAAACAACTAGTGGTTTTTGGTGAGCTGTCATGAGAAGAGCAGCTGTCGGAGGTTCGTCTTGACAAATGTCTATTTTGGGTACAAGTGTGTAACCTGCCTCTAAATAGAAGGGATAAGGGGTCTCTATTGAAGATTGGCCCTTGGAAAGATTGCTGAGATTCCAGATGCAGATGTGAACTCTTGGAGGAAATTTGTTCAGATGCGGGTGGCTATTGATGTCCATAAACCATTGTGAAGAGGAGCCATTGTGTTAAACAGTAAGGGTGACTGGGTATGGGTCTCTTTTCGGTATGAGAAACTCCCAAATTTTTGCTACTGGTGTGGGTGCCTAGGGCATTGTGAAAATGATTGTGAGGACAAGCCAGATATTGATGAAATATCTTCTTGGTAGTATAATCCCTCTCTTCGGGCTTCTCCTCACCAGAATAAATATCTGCATGCTATTTGTCCTTCTACAACTAGTTTGAAGCAAAATAAGACTGATTCTCACACAGAATCAACAGGTAGCAGTTCTTGTTTATCTTGTCAAATTAAACTTGATGATAGGTTGAAGAAGGCTGGAGTGGAAAAGGAAGACTCAAAGAAAAAAATGGTTCAAGATGAAGTACCTACTCGGGTTGAAGTAATTGATGACAATAATTCCCCTGTGGTGCCAATTCCTGCTATACAGGCCCCCGTGATCAAATAGAATGTTGTGTCTTCTTTCTCCTACAATCTGAGGAGGTATAAAAAATTGGCTCGCAATGTTATAGTCTAGTAAGAGAATACAACTCAGATCGAGTCTAGAGAGGAGGTTATTGTTGCTATAGGTGTTAAGAGGCAGAAATCTATCTCATATGAAGAGAATTCCTTCATTGTAGCCATGGAGGTGGACCTGCCATCAAAAAAATAAAAATAACTATGACATGGATGTAGCTACCATTAATAGTTGTGAGGCGGTGACTACTATGCAGTCTCGCCTGATATCATGAAACAACTCAGCTGGAACGTCCAAAGTCTGGGCAATCCATGGACGTTTCGTACCTTAAAGTGGCATGCCCACCATTGTGATCCTGATATCATTTTTCTTATGGAGACTAGGCTGCGATCTAGTGAATTTAATTGTTTTCACCTTTCTTTTGTTGATTATAATTTTTTTCCTGTTGATGCTATTGGTAAAGCGGGTGGTTTATGTTTACTTTAGAAAAAGAATGTCAGTTTATATGTTAATAATTTCTCTTCTCACCATATTTCTTTTTCATTAACAAATGCAAACTCTAATTGCTGTTGGAAGGGATTTGCAATGTATAGGTGGCCTGAGCAACATCAAAAACACCTCATCTGGGAATTACTTTCAAAACTTTATAACCATGAACTAATGCCTTTCATATGTTTTGGTAATTTTAATCAGATCTTATTTCAATCAAAAAAGCAAAAGGGCCTTCTTCGCAATCACCAAGCTATGCAGGATTTCATAATGCTGTGAATGGTTGTGGATTGAAAGATTTGGGGTTCCGTGGTCCCATGTATACTTAGGATAATGGTCGTAAAGATTATCAGTTTATCATAGCTCGTTTGGATTGCTTTTTGGGCTCTGTATCTTGGCAGAGTATCTTCCCTGGTTTCAAGGTTCATCACTTAGTTAAACTTGCTTCAGACCACATTCCCTTGCTTCCCTGTACTGAAGAAAAAATTTAGCGAAATCAAGCGAGGAATTACATCCAACATTTCGAATCTTACTGGGCCAAAAGTGAAGATTGTAAGATGGTCATCCGGGAAAGTTGGTATTCTCAGGATATGGTTTCGGCTGACACTATGGCTCAAGGAAAAATTACCAAAGTGTTGCTAGATTTGATGCAATGGAGTGCTAAACACTTTAATTTCTCTAAAATTGAACTTAAAAAGGTTGTCCAAGATTTAAAGAAAATTCAAAATGCAGATGGTGTTTCTTTGGATGAATATTATAAAGCATAGAAAGTTGTCCATTCTTTGATGGAAAGAGAGGAATTATTCTGGAGGCAGAGATCTCATGTTGCATGGCTAGCTAAAGGGGATCGGAATACATATTTTTTCCATCTAAAGGCTTCCTCTAGAAAGTGCAACAATTATATTCAGAAAATCAAAGATGAGTCCGGGGTGTGGCGTGAAGGTTCAGAGAAAATTTTTGAGGTGGTATTATCCTATTTCCATTCTTTATTTACCAGCTTTAAGCCTTTCAATATTGAAGGAGCCATTAGTCAAATTAACAGTAGATTGTCGGAGGAGATGGTGGATATGTTAGCTCAGCCTTTTACTAGGGATGATGTTCTTCTTGCTATGAAACAATTTCACCCTGATAAAGCCCCGGGTCCTGATGGAATGCTAGCTCTTTTCTATCAAAAGTATTGGGAGATTGTGGGTCCTGATGTCTCAGATTTGATGTTGAAGTTTCTGGATTCAACAATCATGCTGGATGATCTAAATCACACTTTGGTATCTCTGATTCCAAAGGTAAAAAATCCTACTTCTATGAGGGATTTATGTTTTATTAGCTTGTGTGATGTCTTGTATAAGATAATCTCAAAAGTGCTAGCTAATAGGCTTAAAAAGGTGCTGGATTCTATCATCCATCCGGCTCAAAGTGCGTTTGTTCCCGGAAGGTTAATCACAGACAACGCTATGGTTGCATTTGAAATATTTCCTTTTATACATAAGAGAAGTTGTTCAAAATTGGGTTTCATGGCTTTAAAGTTGGATATGAGCAAAGCCTATGATAGGCTTGAATGGTCTTTTTTGGAGGCAGTTATGACTCATATGAATTTTCCACCTCATCTTTTAAAGTTGATTATGACTTGTGTGCAGATAGTTTCTTATTCTTTCCTAGTCAATGGTGTCCCTATAGGCAGGTTGTTCCCTCAGAGAGGAATCAGGCAGGGTGATCCTATTTCACCGTATCTTTTTTTACTGTGTTCGAAGGGTCTTTCAACTCTTATTCAAACTGAAGTTGTTAATGGGCTCATTCATCCTATCAAGGTATGTAAGAATAGCACAAGTATCTCTCAGTTACTTTTTACGGATGATAGCTTAGTCTTTGCTCGGGCTACAATTTCTAAATGTGCTCAAATTAAAAATGTTCTTTTTGAGTATGAAAGAGTTTTTGGTTAGCAAATCAACTTTGACAAGTCTGAGATTTCATTTAGCAAAGGAGTCATGGCTGAATGTAGAAGAGCTATGTCATTTTATGAGGATGAGAGAAATTAGTCACTTGCCTAAGTATTTAGGATTGCCAACCCTTATTTGTCACTCTAAGTGGAGGATTTTTCAGGCCCTTAAAGAGAGGATTTGGCAAAAACTTAGAGGGTGGAAAGAGAAACTTTTATCTATAGGGGGTAAAAAAGTGTTTATTAAAGCAGTGTCACAGGCTATTCCAACTTACGTGATGAGTTATTTTTAGATTCCCTCTACTTTTTGGCATGAAATACAACCACTTTTGAATAAATTTTGGTGGGGTGACTCCAAGGATAGTAAGAAGATCCATTGGCGGCGATGGGAGGAGTTAGCTCGGTCTAAGAAGGATGGTGGGTTGGGTTTTTGACATTTGGTTTCTTTTAACAGGGCTTTACTTACTAAACAATGCTAGAGATTACTGAAGAATGGAGATCATACTTCTTCATCTAAAGGTTCTAAAGGCATATGGAAGAGAGTTTAGAATCTTAATAATCAACCAAAGGCTCGTATCTTTTTATGGAGAATTTTAAATGGTTTTATCCCCTGTTTTGATGTACTGCGAACGAAAGGTTTGCCAGTGCCATACAACTGTCCAAGATGTGGTGTTGTTATGGAAAGTTTAATGCATCTCTTCATTTAGTGTCCTTAGGCGCAGGAGGTCTGGAAAATTGCTAGCTTATCAAAAGTGGTTAAAGTGGCAAGGAGCATGATATAAGGGACTAGTTGATTAATGTCCTCCGGCAGAACAATGTGGACTGTGCCAATTTAATTGCCCAGCTCTTGCACTTGTTGTGGTATCAATGCAATAAGTATGTTTATGAGGGTAAAATTTTGTCTGCTACTCAGATCAATGCCCAAGCGCAAGAACAATTATAAATCCCGCAGCGAAGTCCAGATAAGTTGTCTACTGAGGTTCGTGATATAAGGATTCAGATATGGATTCCGCCTCCAAGTTAAACGTTGATGCTAGGTTTGCTCCGAAGTCTAATGTTGTTGGATTGGGAGCTGTCTGTAGAGATTTCTCTGGAAGTCTCTTTTCAGCAGGCTTGAGAAATAGCTTTTGTCCCTCTGTTGAATATGCCAAAGCTCTAGCTATGCTTTTTGGAATGCAGATGGCGCTGAAAGAGGGCTTCTCTCAAATGATAGTTGAATCGGACTGCCTCTCTATTGTTCAAGGAATCTCTCAACGTATCTCTGGTGGTTTTGATTCTAGAGTCATTATTGAAGATGTAATTCATTTAGCCAATTTCGGTTGTGCTTTCTCTTTTAATTTCATCCACATAGAAGGAAATGCATTGGCCCGTCACTTAGCTCAATGGATAATGTCGCTATCTGATGTTTGTTTCATCAAGGATGGCTATCCTCCTTTGGTTGCGGATTTTGTTCTGAAAGATTCTATATTTTACTATTAATATAGGTCCTTCTTTTTCTCAAAAAAAAAAATTAAATTTTACTACTATTGATTTATAAAATTTATTCTTACCTACTTTAAAAGTAAAAAATTATTTTTATTATGTGGTCTATAAATAGGACCTCCATATTAATAAAAAAAACACAATAATTTTACTACAAAATTTTTGGTTGAGCAGATGCACAACATATCAAAACTCTTAATTGGAAAACCACAACTTAATTAACTGGCAGCTTTATGACTACAACAAAAGTCAACAAATTACCTTTTAGGCAGTGTCACACATCTATAGCTAATAATAAGAGCATTCAAATCTGTTAAGGGCAAAGATGTATTGACACCCCTAATGTTTTGGTCGAGGATCATATAAGCCCTTTTCGTTTTGTTTGAACCATTTAAACACAAATATTATGTTTTTTTTTTATATTCTTAGCCCTTTTGATAATGGTGGAGACATTCAAATTAAATAGCCATTTGTATCAAAATGACGAGGTAGTCATGCAAATATTAGATGGGTCCCACTTAGTCTCTTTCGACTTTTTGCAGTTGCTTTACTGCCCTTGAAGAAATGCTCTCCATACACTGTTTCTAACATCAATAGAGAAAAGGATTTAAAAAAAACTTTTACCAAATCCAATATTTCCACTGTAGAGATCGAAGCAACAAGTTGCTTTCTTAATTGATAAACACTCTCCATACACTGTCACTTTCTTACCACCCTCGTTTTCCCTGTCATTGGAAAAAAAAGGAAACCATTTAACATCGGAATGCCTAAACCATAAACATAAAAAAATGCAGAGTTTTAGCCATTGCATAAATTTTCCTTTAGAGAAAAGTCAGTGATATCTAACAACAATAATTTAGTTTCAAAGTAATGAGCTAAAGCCTTGGCACGCATTTGCTAGTAAAGTTCTTCAAGATTTCAAGAATGTAAAAATGTAATTAGAATTTGTAAAAAAGTCCATTAACTTTGACAAATTCCAAAAAACCAACCTATAGGCCATGAAAGCAATATATCAACCACTGAAAAAAGAAAGAAATGTTTAAATTTATATATCAGGCATGAATTAAAATATGGGGGAGAACAAGACTGCACAAAGAAATTATATTCGAATGAAACTTTAACACATGTTAATATTTCAAGAAAAGAACATAAAAACTTGTCACTTCCCATTTTCAAGAAAGAAGAATAGAATGGTGGTTGACCTGAGATAATAAGGGAATTCATCAAAAGTGATACCACTTTCTCTACCATAAGCAACTTGTCTAAGAAAATCTTGCTCCAATTTGTTAGGTGTTATAGCATTTTTAGACGACCCTTGACCTTTCCATTTCCCTATTGTTTGCCCTAATGCCAATCCATATCCTACCCCTACCCTTACAACCACACTCAATGCTGATAACAATATGTGTTTCTACTCCATTTCTTTACTCTTTGAACAACAACGACACCAATAACCAAAATTACTACTACTTCTACAACAACGGCAGGAAGGAAAAACAATTGAAAAGATTACTTCTTTAGCAAAAAGAATAGATCAAATAAAAAAAGGTGACTTCTTTTGTAGAGAAGAAAAAAAACAACAACAAAACAGAGGAAGGAAAGAAAATCCTTTCTTTCCTGAAAATCAAAGGATAAAAAGAAAACTTGCTTTGTTTGTTTCTTTGGATAAGAAGTGTTGAAAAGTCTGATTTTTTTTTTTTTATGATTCAGACACCAACTGAAAATATATATCGATTTATGTGATTTGCCTTAACCGTTTTCTCTGTTTTTCTACATGAAAAAGGTTGTGTTTGGTTAGTTTCTAATTGTAGCAGCACAATAAAAGCAATGGATCTTTGGATATGATCAAATAAGTTCTATAAATCTTAAAATAAAAGCAACTGGTGACGGATGACGGCGGAAAGTGGCGGAGCAGCAACAACAAAGGTGGTGTCTGGTTCCCACATTTTCAAAGAATGATTGGTTGAACAAAAGGTGCTGAGTGTTCAAACACAAGTTGGGCTTTTTTATCAATTCACCATACATGTCAGATTACACAAACGGAGTTAATACTCCAAATTTTCCATCGTTATCAAAGGGACAAAAAATACAGAAAAACATAATATTTGTGTTTAAATGGTCCAAACAAAATAAAAAGGGCTTATGTGCTCTTCAGCCCAAACATTAAGGGTGTAAATGCACCTTTGCCCAATCTATTAATGAGTAAATAATTAAATAATAACTTTTTTTAAAGATATTATAAGGTGGGAGTTTTGATTTTTGCCATAATCAATTTCAAAGGAGAGACTTATCCTCATATTATACACTCCATTAAAATTTAGATTATATGACCTCCCTATAATAAAAAAAACAGTGAAATATGAGATTTGGCCAAAATTTGTTGTAGGGTTGAGTAAAACATAAAAACGTAATATTAACATTTGAAAGATGACATACTTTCCTTCTTTGCTACCAATATTTCTTTTCAGACCCGACTACTACATATTTGGAAGACCACCTGACTTATTGGCACTTAGCTTTATGTACACAATCTAGTCAATTCAGGTAGCCAAAACAAACTTTCATATCTATATTAATCACCTCTCATATATGTATTTGATGTATAGTAAAAAAAATACATAGTAATCATAAGAGTTATAAGGGTTATTTTCTTTTTTCTGAAGAGCTGACGTCGTCTTTTTCATCTGGTTTCCTAGACGATGGTTTTTAGCTATTTTTTTGGCCAAAAACTACCCTCCCACCTCTTTTCTTTCACACTTTATTATTATCTTATAATAATCTAGTATTTTGAATGTTTGTTTTCTTGATTTTCAAATCTGAAAATTTAGTGTTTGAATAATGTAAGTGCTCGATTTAGATCTAGCTTATATGATATTCTGCTGTTATTTTGATTTTGTTCGATCTATTTGAATATTCATTGTCAAACTTCAATGAGAACATCTAAAGATCTAGATTTATTCAATCATCAAAATAAGATGAGTTGTGCAACTTCAGTTTAGAGCAAGGTTGTACCAAAAGGCAAGAGTGACCAATTTGAGGAAACTCCAAGAAGTGCTCTTACAGCTCAGGAAGTCCAGTTCAACCCAGCAAGCTGTGACAACTTGGATCATGCAAAAGATGCTCTGATCTATAAGAGAGTTTCATTTTATTTTACTCCTTGTTTTGTATATTTTAGACTCTATTTACCACTATTTTTCTCATTTCGGCCGTAGTCATTATTTTGAACTCATGACAATAGGTGAAGAGTTCACATAATGACTTGAAAGTGGTTGCCTTTATAGCAACCTCAAAGGCTAAGAAACTACATTGGTGTAGTTTTATTTTATTCCTTTATAGCAAACTCAAAGGCTAAGAAACTACATTGGTGTAGTTTTATTTTATTATGTGATTTTAAGATCATTTTCCTAATTGTTTTCGCCTTAGGCTTTGAATGCAATGAAATGATCAAATTGACAAAAAAAAAATCATAAGAGTTATAACTAATATTGATCGAGACGAGATAAATCCCATAAGAGAATTAATTTTTTTAAGATTTATTTTTTCATACACAAAATTTGAATTATTTTTTTTTATAAAATTCCACTTTAATATATATATATATATATAATAAAATTATATTCTTTTTATTAATAGAGGAGGTCATATGATCTAAATTTTGATGGGCTATATAATAGAAAAAAGTTTTAATGGACTACATAATAGAAAAAATTATTTCCTTTTAAATTAATATATCAATAAGAATATTTTTAGATAGAATTTACTACTGGATTACTTTTTTTCATCAATTAATAAAATTGCATCATAAATCTATTGGAGTTGGACTTTAACATGTTTCATGAACTTTTAGGCGTGATCTCACTATTTACTTCCATACAATTTTATAGGACTCAATTGCACTTGAATGTTTTGGCATGAAACATTAATTAAATGATACATACAGCTATCAAACGAATTGCAAGATATGTGTTCCATTGCAACTACAGGCCACAAAATAATAAATGAAACGTGTCACCATTTATATCACAATTTTAAATTGCACATGTTTTTTGCTATTTCTCTAACTTTTAGTGATTGATACACGTACATACCATTGTACCTTCTATAAATATCAAACTTAAACCAACTACCACATCAATTCGTAGCCATTGTTGTCATTGAATAATATTTTGTAATTGAATTATTAAAATCAGCTGATAGAATTGTTTTATTATCACTGATAGTTCAACCTAAATTTCTAACTTAAAACGTGAAGAAAAATTATTAATTTTCAGAATAAAGTGTGGTCTAGTTCCTACAGTCCAATATATAAGTACAACAACTTCTAGCTGGCTACTGCAACATGTATTATTATTTATATTGTTAAAAAATATATATAAATTTCAGCTGGCTCACTCTCAGTTCACTAACTTGCTCAGATATCTTCAAAATAAAAAATTAACCTTAATTAATTAAAATTTAATTATTAAGATCAATTAATAGAGTTGTTTTTATTTAAATAATATTTTAAATTCAAATCATATATATATAATTGTATTAAATTAATTATTAAGAAATTTTTGATATTTTTATAATTTTATTTAAATTAAATCGAATTAATTAAAATTAGTCGTGAATCTGCGCACTTGTGTGAATTTTAAATAATATATACATTTTAATATAATTATTAAGTAATTTTAATAAATTTAAAACTATAAATTAATTAAATATAAAAGTGAAAATTTAGAAAGATATTATAATAATTTTATTTAATAATTTTTTATTAAAAGTATATATATATATATATATTTAATATGTATAGTAATAATAATAATTAGAGAAATAAAATAAAAAATAGAAAATAATTAATAAATTATATATTTTTATATACGTTAAATAAAAAGATAAATGTGTTTTTAATTAAATAAAAGGTGGATGCTTTAATTAGAATAAACAACCTAATTTCTAATGAAAAAGAAGAGTAGTATTTTAGGTGTAGTATAATTAAAATGTTTTCTATTGAATAAAACACTTGTATTTTAAAATAAAAATTTTTATAAAGAGAAAAAGGTAACTCATTAAATTAAAAATAAAATATATTACATTAATATTATTTTCCTTAATTTTTATTGCCATTATTTTTAAATATAATAGAATTTGTTTTGAGACTATTAAATTACTAATTAAGAAAATTTCTAGTGGTTTAAGAAAAATGATTGAGTGATTTGAGATAAAAAGAATAAGTATTATATAAAAACTTGTATAATAGAATTTATTTTGAGACTATTAAATTACTATTGGAATATGTATAATAGTGTTTTAGTTAAAAAAAATTTAAAAATAGAATTTTTAATGATTTTTAAAAAAATAATTGAGTGATTTTAAAAATATAATTGAATGATTTGAGATAAAAAAATATGTATTATATAAAAATTTTAAAAATTTAAGTAGTATTAAAATATATATAATAGTGTTTTAATTAAAAAATAATAGAAAAAAATACACCCAACTTTACAAGTCAAAAAAAAAATGTTAAAATATCACAAGCATATTCCCAGATTTGAGGCTCTTATGGAGATCAATATGATTATACCCACTTACAAATTTGTTGGGGTTACTAAACTCACCCCAATGTGTCTAAACAACCTCAATCAGCAATAGAACTCAAGTAGTCCATGAATAATGTCAGATACAACCAACTCAAGCCCTGGACATCCTCCAGCTGCCCACCTCCATGTCAGATGACCAGGTATGCTCCAGGGGGGAAAATATTATTAAATTTAAAAAACTTGGCATGTAAAAGCTATTCAGTCAAATTAATTCACAAACAACAGCAATTTTGGGTTGAAAAATGAAGTTAAGACAAAGTATTCCTCAATTGAAAAGCTTATACATCCAAAAAAAATATTTAGATCCACGACAAATCCTACTTAAAAGAAACTAAAAATACAATATTCACCTCATTACCAAGATCACCACAAAATAGACGATAATCATCTGCAAGAAAACATGACCAGAATTACACCAAATTTGAAGAATCATCATAATAAAAAATTATATATTATATAAAGATTTTTAGAATTTGAATAGTATTAGAATATATATATTAGTAGTTTAGTTAAAAAATAATATTAAAAAATTATAATAAATATTTTATTTTTAATAAAATTAAAATTTTTAAGAATTTGACATGTTAAATTTTAAAATGAATATTTAAATATAAAAATAGATAATTATTAAATTTTTGATTTAATAATTATTAAATTTTTTATTTAATAATTTAATATTTAATATATATATATATATAGAGAGAGAGAGAGAGAGAGAGATTATTTTGTACAGAAATGACAGCTGCTGCTCCTATGGTGGACTGGAGATTCGATAATAAGTACCAAGACGCGAGTGAGTCCAAAAGCAAGAAGTAATTTTCTAATGTAATTAGCAATTAAAAAGATACTTTCTTTGTGTTTAAATAATTGTTATTTTAAAAATTTTATTTTATTTTTAAATAATTATTATTTTAAGTTATTAATGAATATTAAATATTTTTTTTTATTTAATATAAAAAATTAATTAAATAAATATCTATTTATTTTGTAACTCTATATAAAGTTAATAATTATTATAAAAATAGTGTAATATATTATATATATATTAAATATATTTTTTAAACTATGTGAATGAAAATTATTTAAATTTTTAATTTATGTGAAAAAGTTTTAAATGATAATTATTTAAGAATAATGGATTATTAACTAAGAAATTTTTTTTCTGAATATGAAAGGACATCTGGCAGTTGTACGTACAGCATGCCCAGCTAATAATGAAATTCATCCCCAGAAAAAGGCTTTTCAGTGGCGACCAGCTCAGCTCTCTGTTCATCTGAAAATGATGGATATGGTCCAGAAACCCACACATGTGTTATAGTAATATTTTTATACATGCACAATACACAATACTTGAACATTTACCTGATACATCAATTCCACCGTATTTTTACTTAATCCGTTTAGGATAGATAGTAAATTATTTATTACGGGATTGAAATATTTAATTAAAAATAAAATTTAATCTTTCAACTCCATTACTTTTTTACTTCAAATTATGAGAATTATCCATTTAAATTAATTGTTAAAAAAAATGGCCAAATATCTTCTTTTTACACCTGAATTTTATCACTTTAATCTATTACACATCTTAATTTTTTTTTATCACACGTATGAATATTTTTGATCCATTACATATATGAATTCAAATTTTTTGATTTTATTGAACTTCAAGTGTTTATTCACGCTGGCAACTTATACGTTCAATAGAATCAAAAAATTTAAATTCATATGTATAATAAAAAAAATAAAAGTTCATACGTATAATAGGAAAAAAATAAAATTAAGGTGTGTAATAGATTCAAGTGATAAAGTTCAGGTGTGAAGAAAGGTATTTTGCCAAAAAAAATTCACCATGCTTCATGATTTTTAAGAGAGTGAAGGACCATGCCTGTGTTCCAGTAATTTTGCTGCAGATATTTAAAAAAGTGTTTGGTTGTAAAGAGGGAGGGGTTAAAAGTAAAATGCTTTTTTTTTTATTCCTATATATATATATATATTTTTTTTTTTTTGCATTAAGTTCACATATGTTACCAATATGTATTAGTTTAAATAGTAAAAATTTTAGACTTTTTTAAATAAAGTCCAAATTGGAGTATTTATGCGAAAAATAAGAAAGGCTTACTCTTTATGGCAAACTCTTATAATTACTAGATATATTACGGTTAATTATTTTTAAAAAATTCAAGTAAATTCATTTGACACATAATATCTTTATATTTAGATAAATAAGTCTTATCCTAAAATTTTTTTATCATAATACTTATATATATACTAATAAACAACCACGTGAATAAAAAAATTATTTGACTCGTGATATATAATAAATAAATAATTA
>CATIWM010327684.1:0-21125 GCA_949671775.1 Mallotus repandus | reverse complement strand
AGAGGATACATGGCATACTATTAGGTGAAAATAAGCTTTTAAAGCAGACAAATACAAGGTCTCTCTTTCAAAGGGAGTACCTAAGAGACCTGAAAAATTAACTTATGAAGATCATTTTTAGAACTGTAGAGGTATAAGGAATATCCCTACTCAACGTACTTTTTATAATTTATGTCATTAGTATTCTTTGGATTTTATTTGTTTGGTAGAGCCAATGGTTAGTTTTGATTCAATTTCTTCCTCCCTTTGGAGTAACTTGGGTCTTCACCTCATTGCATGTAATTCTCTTTCTCCATCATATATTTGGGTTCTTCAACAAGATGGTGTTATTGCTCCCTCTTCGGTTCAGGTTCATAATCAGCATCTTTCTATTGAAATAAATTTTGCTGACTCTTTACATACAATTTCTTTTATTTATGGAAATGTTTGGTGTAATCGCAGACAACAATTATGGTATACACTTTCTAATCTTCACTCAGGCTCTTTTTTAAGTTAGTGTATTGTAGGAGATTTTAATGCTATGCTAGGTGCTTATGAAAAAATAAGCAATCCTCCTACTTTGGGTCCTTGCAACGATTTTAGATCTTTTATTGATGATAATTTTAGATCTTTTATTGATAGTAATTTTAGATCTTTTATTGATGATAGTTTTTGTCTGATATTCTAGCTAGGGGTTCTATTTATACTTGGGGTAGTGGTAGACATGGTGCTTCTCGTGTTGAATGCATATTAGATCAGGCTTTGGGCAATATTCATTTTTTCAATTTTTGGTTATCTATTTCTTGTATAGTTCTACCTAGGAACAATTCGGATCACTCTCCTTTGCTGCTCAATTGCTCTCTGAATACTATAGAGGTCTCTCATTTATGTTTTCAGGTAATGTGGATTACATATCCTAATTTAAGAGATTTTATATCTCTCAGTTGGACTTCTCCTTTTGAAGCTTTACCGCCTATGCAGTTTTTAGGGGCTAAGGTTAAACGGCTCCAGTCTCAGCTTCGTTAATGGAATCAAGATATTTTTGGATAGTTGGAATCTAATATTGCTCAAGCTTCTGCAAACTTGCAAGATATACAAGCTCAAATTTCTTTGCAAGAATTCTCTGATGATCTCCATCGGCAGGAACTAGGGGCTCATGCTAAGTTAGATTTCCATCTTAAGAAATAAGAAGTTTTTTATAAAGAATGTAGCCATATCAAATGGTTATAGGAGGGTGACCGAAATACTTCATTTTTTCATCAGCATTTTGCCAGGAAACGTCCTAATCATGGCATTGATCACCTCATGATTGATGGACAAATTACTGATGATAAAGCTTTGATTGAAAGACATATCTTGGAGTTCTATCAAACCTATGTAATTAAATTTGTGATTCCCTCTATTGTTACGGATGAGGAAAATTAGTCTCTTCTTGGTCGCCTTCAGCTGATGAAATAAAAAATATTTTTTTCATATGGATTCTCAGAGTGCTCCTAGGTCTGACGGATTTACTAGTTTCTTTTACAAAACCTTCTTGGATGTGGTTGCTAATGATGTTTGTTCAGCTATCCAGAGTTTTTTTTCAGAACAGGTATTATCACCTCAAGTATGAACTCGAGCATTATGATGGTAATTCCAAAGGTCCAAGAAGCTATTTCTATTGATCAATTCCACCCTATTGTCTTGAGTAATTTCATTATGAAAGTGATTACAAAAATCCTAGAAATAATTTCATTATTTCTCCAAATCAGTTTGGCTTTCTTAAAGGCAGAAATATTTCTAATTGCATTTTCACTGCTTCTAAGGGGGTTAATATGCTTAATAAATCCTGCTTTGGTGGAAATATGGCCTTAAAGATAGATATTCGCAAAGCCTTTGATACAGTTAATTGGAATTTTTTCTTAGATGTGCTTGGGGCCTTTGGTTTTGATTTACAATTCAGGGATTGGATTCTTTCTATTTTTTCATTTGCTCGACTTTCCATTATGATCAATGGTACATTTCATGGTTATTTTTCTTACTCTAGGGGAGTTCGGCAAGGGGACCCTCTTTCCCCTATTTTTTTTTGTATTGTAGAGGATTTCCTTAGTCACTTTCTCTCCATAAAAGCCATTTAAGGAGATATTGCTCCTATGTTTCATACAAGCTTCTTTCTTTCCAACTCATCTTCTCTATGCTGATGACATTCTATTTTTTGGCAAGGCTTCTCTTCGGAATATTCAAAATATTACTTAGATATTCAGCACTTATGGTAATATTTCAAGACAACTTGTGAATTATCCAAAATTTTCTTTGGCATCGGTGTCCATTCTAGAAGAGTTATTAAATATTAGCAGGCATCAGGTATGAAAAAAGGCCTTATTCCTTTCTCTTATTTAGGTGTTCCTCTTTTTGTCGGTGCTCCAAAAAAGAAGTGGTTAAGGCCAATTGTAGATAAAATTTGTAATAAGTTTGCAAAGTGGAAGGGATTAACATTGTCTATGGCAGGTAGGCTAACCCTTATTAATTATGTGATCACTAGTTCTTTACTGCATTCATTTATAGTTTATAAATGGCCCCTCTCTCTTATTTGCTTGGTTGAAAGATGCATGCAAAATTTTCTCTGGACTAGTTCTAACTCTAAGCGCAAGTTAGTAATTGTCCCATGAAGCACTGTTTGTCTTCCTTTGAAAGAGGGTGGACTTGGTATCAAGCAGCTGAAAGTTCTAAATGAGGCAATGCTTAGCAAAGTTGCATGATAATTCATTGTCTCTTTCAATTTTCTCATGATTGTTCTTAGTAAACGATTTTTATATGCTTCGGGTATTGCTAGGGAATCTTACCTTCAATCCTCAGTTTGGTCTTCTATTAAGAGCATTTATATAGCTTTTAGATCTTAAATAAAATGGTTTCTTAGTGTTAATTCAATCAAAATTTCTAGATAGACGAATGGCTTCACCCTTCAATGGCTACCCAACTTGGTCTTTCGTTGAAGAACCAACATTTTTTGGTGGATAAGGTCACTAATTTTTTTTATTAATGGTTCTTGGAATTTAACATATATTTCTGATGAGAATGTTAAAAACAATGTGCTGTCCATTTTACCTCTTCATGAGGAACGTGACTTTTGTGCATGGACTAAAGCAACAGATGGTTTACTTTTGGTGAAAAGGGTGCACAACTTCAATCGCATTTCTCGCCAGCCGATTCATTGGTTTTCTTATATTTGGAAGGAGTTCTTGCCTCCATCCAGATCACTTATTTTTTGGCGGGTTGTTATGAATTATTTACTCACTGATGATAACCTTAAAAAGAAGGGTTTATGTTTTCCTTCATGTTGTGTGTTGTGCAATGATCATGAAGAAGCTAGTGATCACTTATTCACTACTTGTCATTTTGCTTCAATAATTTGGCATTCTATCTCAGCTCTATTTGGTAAACGAATTAATGCATCAAGTTCTCTTAAAGATATTTTTCTTACTGCCATGAATCATAATTTCAGCCCTCAATTGGCTGCTCTTTGGTCATCAGCTATTGTCAATAGATTATGGGTCATCTGGCATTTGTGTAATGCTTTTATTTTTTATCAAGAGGTGCCCAACATTCATATGGCTTTAAGATCT
Organism: Mallotus repandus; assembly: GCA_949671775.1. Classification (NCBI taxonomy): domain Eukaryota; kingdom Viridiplantae; phylum Streptophyta; class Magnoliopsida; order Malpighiales; family Euphorbiaceae; genus Mallotus; species Mallotus repandus. The sequence goes on along the minus strand of CATIWM010327684.1, from coordinate 17,544 downwards.
TTATGGAAGCTTATCAAAGAAACTTCTTTCTTCCACGTTGGTCATATGTTTAACTCCTCTGATGAATTTATGATTTTACATTTGCTTTAAATTAATGGGATTCCAGGTAAATATCCTTCCATTATTACTGTCATTTGGCAATGCCCACCATGTGGATGGATAAAAGCTAATACAAATGGTTCGGCGATGGGGGCGCCAGGAGCAGCTGGTTTGGGTGATGTTTTTCGCACAGCAAGAGGATATCCTTGTGGGGCTTTCGCGTTTGGAGCTGGTACCAACTATGCATATGTAGCAGAACTGCTTGTTGCCATTAAAGCAATAGACATAGCTTGGAACAAAGGTTGGCATTTCCTTTGGTTGGAGTGTGACTCGATATATGTTGTGCAGCTTTTTCACTCAAAATCAAAGCTTGTTCCTTGGGAGATCAAACAACAATGGTCCCAATGCCTCATTTACGCTTCTCACATGTGTCTACGAGTTTCCCATATTTATAGGGAACGAAACGTGGTGGCTAATTTATTAGCCAAACAGGGTCTTCATCTTCCACTTTTCTTTAGTAGGATTCGGCCACAAGTTTCTGCAATTCGGAGATGTACAATGACTATGGTAGAAGAGCTAGTTACATATTTTGTTAGTTTTTTTGTTTGCTCTTTTGTGGTCTTTACCTTCATCTCTTTGTATTTGAATATTGCTTTTTGGAGTTTAATAAATTTTTTTTGGACAATAGAAGCGTGACGTGGACGCTGAGAGAGTGTCAATCTAGTTGAGATGTTCAGGCGTGTCCTCTGATTTCTGGCCTCAAAAGTTTACTAAAAAAAATAAAATTTATTTCAATCAAACAAACTCTAAATAGAAAAATAGAACAAATTATATTTTGGCATTTATCTCTCTCTTTTTATTTATATAAAAATACATTAAACAACTTTATATGCTATCAAATTAAACACTTCAATTTTTATTATATCATTATCTAATTAATAATGGCATTATTTATATCATAATTATTCAATCAATTATTTTTCTTTATATAAAGTGGTACAATAACAAAACAAATACATTTTATTATAAATTATCAGTAATTATAATTGGTAGAATTGGACATGATATTAGCTAGTAACCACATTAATTTTTTGCAACTTTTTTCCCATTTGATCTTAATATTGAAATCTTGAATTAAAGCCCCAAGATCATTGTAAAATGAGGCCCCATATTCAATAGCACTCATTGCCAATTCTCCTAGCTTTTTTGCTCTACTTCTAATTTCCTTCGCTTTCTCACACCATCACCTCCTCCACTGTCTTCACTGTTTTTTTCACTCTTCACATAATCTCCCACCAATGTCTCCTGCTTAAGTCGGATGGTTTTCCATCCTATCATTAAGCTAAAGTATTAGTAAAGGTTATGAGTTAAATCCTTATTCCTCCATGATCTTTCTTCAAAAGTCTAAATATAAGGACCAAGTTAAAAAAAAAAAAAAAAAAGGAGCTCCAGCTCATTTAAATTAACTGTATTAAAGCCAAATGCAAATTAACAAAGAAAACTAAACTGTGTCATGCGCGCCGCAATCTCAGTTCTTCAAGCAAAGAATTAAAATCGGAGTAAGATGATCCACCTTCTTCACCAGCTTCTCTTGTCATCTCTGCTAGCTTTCTTGCTTTGTTCCTTATTTCAATCTATTAATTGCCTTCTCAATAGCTTCACTTTTAAGAATATCACCGTGCAATCTAACCACTATTTGACAGCAATGACAACAACACTAGTACCTATATTCAAGATTTCATTCACATCTTATTGTAGAATTGCTCAGCAGAAATCGGCCATGTTAACATTGGTTTACCATCTTCAATGCTAATAAAGATGGGGGCTAATCTTATCTTGCTTGAGGATGCAACAATTACTACATCCCTAGTTCATTTCTAGTTTGTGATGTGTTAGTAGTACCACCTTATTACATCATCTGTTGTAATGACTTTTACAAGCAACTATTTATGTATTGCCAATAAACTACAGTTTTTTTTTCAATCGTCATTATTTCCTAGTAAATTTTTTGAGAAAAATCTTGCAACACCTTAAATGTTATAAATCAAAATCCAATACCACTGAGCCAAAGCTCAATGGTAAGAAATTTCAATTTTCTTTTAACTCTGCATCTGCAGCGATCAGACATTAAATTAATAATCTTTTAATGACATAAAGGGCGTTATCTTGGTTTGGCTACTCAGATGACAATTCTAATACCAAACGAACCGCCTTGCACAGCAGCAAATTACATAGTAAAACTACATAGTAACTCCCTGATACACCCACAACTAACATAGTTAATTTACTTTTAGTAGATAAATTAGCAGATCTTAATGTTCTTACTCCTTAATTCTTCAATCAAGGCATTGTAATCAGAGTGAGAAGATCCACCTTCTGCAACTGCTTTTCTTGCCATTTCTGCAAGCTTTTTTGCTCTGCATCTCATTTCCTCTGCTTCTGCACCCACCATCACGTGTCTCAATGCCTTAGTTATAGTTTCTTTCCTCACACTATCTCCTACTACTCTAATCCATTTCTGAGCACCCACTGCAGTTCCAATTCTTAATACTTCAGTTATCAACTTTTCATTATAAAATTGCTCTGCTGCTACTGGCCATGTCACCATTGGCACTCCTACTGAAACTGCTTCAAGTGTTGAGTTCCACCCGCCATGAGTCACGAATCCTCCTACCGCTTCATGTTCAAGAATCATTACTTGAGGTGCCCATCCTCGTATTATTAGCCCCTTTCCTTCCATTCTTTTCTCAAATCCGTCAGGTAGCCAATCTTCCTCATCATTTTTGCTTTTCCTTACTACCCAAATAAATTACTGCTCTGAATCTTCAAGCCCCATTGCAATCTCAAGAAGTTGAAATGAAGTGAATTTCGCTGAGCTTCCGAAGCATACATAAACAACTGAGTTTGGTTTCTTTGAATTCAGCCACTCTAAACACTCACTTTCATCAATAGAAGCTTCTTTGCCTCTTTTTGCTTTATCTTGAGCTTTACTATTGCATAGCGAAATGGGGCCAATATGCCATGATTTGATTCCTAAAGCTTTCGTGAAATGATCAGCGAATTCGGGTTCGAGCTCATAGAAGCTGTTCATAAGAACACCATAGCTTTTAGCCTCTGCTTCTTTCACTTTCCTGTAGAATTTAGAGAAGGTAATTTCATGTATGATAAATTCCGTTAATTGGTTTCTTGTCAACTTGATCTCGCCTGGGAGATTTGGAACTACAAAAAGATCAGTATCAGATGACACATTTTTGTGAGGCTGATAGGTCACCACGCACTGTGAAGCACATGAAGAGAAATAACAAGTTCCACTGAAAATAATATTTGGAACTCCATACCTGGATGCAACTTCAGTAGACCATGGAAAAAAAGTATCTGAAACTAGACAATGAGGACGATTTTCTTTCAAAACATGCTCAAGTGGCTGAGCAAGTAGTTCAGTGGACATTATAAAATTGAATGCCATGTCAGGTGAAGGAACCAAGTCCCAGTGCTCACATCCTTCAAGCAATCCAGCTTCCACACAAGGGAATTTGATAATCAGAGTGTCAATTTTATGACCCAAAATTCTGCTTTTCACAATTGATTTGGATATAGCAGGAGCATTGATAGGAGTGGTAATTATACTAACCTTTTGGCCTCTTGATGCAAATAGCTTGGCCATGTCTATGAGTGGAATAGTATGGCCTTGAGCCATAAATGGGAAGAATAAAAAGTAAAGCTCATTTCTTTTTCCACAATCCATTTGATCTTGAAAATGTGATCAAACTTGGAACTGAAGCAGCAAGCAAGGTGTTGTATGAATAAAAAAAAAATTGAGTACGAAAAGAGTATTCAAATGTACAATTTTAATTTTACAAACATTGATTTGAGAAATTATTTTTCATAGAAAGGACGGGTGGTTTTATAGTAATACTTTCAGAGTTGGTTAGACAAAAATCAAGAAAACAAGAAATTTCATAAGACAATAATAGTAGTAACATCCATGAACATTGAAAGATAATTTTTTGAAAAAAAAATTACGTGTATAGTCTTATATACAAGAAAACGTACAAATGAAAAAAAAATATAAAAAAAATTTCATTTTCTGTGGACATTATTATTCATGAAACTATCTATTACATAAATCATTATCCAATTTCATATGATGACCTTAGGTCATCTCCAATCCAAAACACAAATTTGGTGTAAGTTTTTTACCAAATTTGTATATGTACAATAATTTAATTTCCAACTCATAACATCAATTTTCACACCAAAATGAATATTTTTTTATAAATAATTATATAAATTTTGAAAATATAAATAATAATACATTCAACTAATTTTATATTTTATTAATTAAAAAGTAAATAAAATAAATATCATAATAAAGAAAATAAAATAATGTTAGTTAAAATTGGTCTAAAATATTAAAAATGTAAAAATATAAGACTATTATACTACTGTTTAAAAAAAATAGTGTTTGGTGTGGTGTGGTGAGCATTGCCCAATCAATTTGCCTTGGCACTGTTCACTAAAGCAATTTTGCTGTCTCCTCCTCTAGCGCCAAATCCAACAGCAAAACAGTAAAATTGCCGTTTGGTTGGAGATCGCCTGGGAAGAAAAAACAAGAACGAAAGCAAGAAACAGCAGTCTTTTCCTGTTAACATGAGCGCATGCGTCATACAAAGTTTACAGATAGAGATTGTTTTGTCAATCTATTATTTATGGGTGTGGAGCACCATCATTAAATAATAAAATAGGTTGTTCATGGAGATGAGACCACACAGAATGGAGTGAAATTGGAACCTCATTCTTCCACGATATTTATAAGGGTCTATGTCAATGCCCGATCATGCTGACAAGATAAATTAATAAAAATTTAACATTTAAATAAAATAATAAAATAAAAATTTAATAACACATAAATGATCTTTAAATAGCTTAATAATATTATTAGTTTAGTTTTTCAAGTTATCAAAGAAATAATATTATGATGATCATTATAAAATTTCTCATTAATAACACTCCAAAGAAACAATGCAAAATTTCGTTCCTGCATTAGCTCCAGAAGTACTGTTCGGTATGTACATCATAAGAGATATAAAATGAATAAAATTTCACAGTTTCAGTCAATGAGACCCAATTATTTATCTTCCAAAGACTAATTTTTTCCTCATCAATTTTTTTAAAAACGTATTTCTCTATATAATTTTCAAAAGTACTATGACATTTTATATTCCTAAGATATAAGATATAAAAGAGTAAAAAAAGCATTTTTTTTTTATCTGGCATATTATATAAAATATAAAATATTAAAAATTAAAAAATTCAGTGAATTTCTTTAGGATCAAAAAATATTATCTCAAAAAATATTTTTTTTCGGTCGTGAAACGCCACACAGCTACATTACTCCATCCATCCAGACGGACTTATTTAATAACTAGACAAATACCCGTGCGTTGCGCAAATAAGTTTAATTTTTTTAATAATAAATGTTAAACACTTCATTGAGCACTTTAGTTATTTATTGGCCTTGAATAATTTTTTCAGTTTCAAACCATGCGTTTTATTAGTTCTATCCGTCAAAAAATTCTGCAAATAATATTTTGGAAGAAAAAGCAAGTGTAAGTCACTCAGAATCAAAAATAATTTGCTTGATTTCATGTCAGTGATTTTATTTGCCGACCAACTGCAGGCTTAAACAACAACTTTGAGTGTTTCAGCTATTTTACACTTTATGACAATAATCTCCAAGTAAAAGACTTACATTCGTGTACACTATAACTTAAGGATAGACATCTGTTACAAGTTACACCAAGCAAGACAATTAAATACTCAAGAACAACATAAAATTTTAAAAATTGAAGAGATATGCAAGTATGCTAGATGAGGTCTACTGTTATGATTTGTTTTTATCTTGCATCTAGCATTGTAACTATGACTTTGTTTACAGTAAATGATTCATCTATTTTTCCTGAAGCTTAATCAGTTTCAAAAGGATTCCTTCCCAGGCAGTACCCTGGGGTTTCATGATGGGGCATCGTTGCATTTTCACTGCTCAACATCAACACCACAGACGATATCGTTTCAAAAGAGCACCACATGTTCTTGCAGGCATAAAAGGCCTACATGTATGCATCTCAGAACGTCACTCAATGAAAATAAGTTACCAATTGATGTATCTAATATTTCTAATCCCTTTCCTTCCTTCAATAATCACAATGCTTGCAGTGAAGTAAACACCATAAGCATAATTCTGATACTAAAGGAAATGAGCTAAAATGTAATGAATCTTCTACTTACATGTCCCAGAAGATTGAGCTCATTGTTTGAATGATGAAATCCTCTGTTCTTATTACCACTTACAATCTCCAATACCAAAACACCAAAACTAAAAACATCTGAGAAGAGCCCATCCGTGGCATAGTCAGGAGACATATAACCATTACAGTAATCAATAAACCAAAACAATTAAGGAGGAGAAAGTAAGGTTTAGCATTGAAACAGGTTAGAAAATTTTAGTTGTGATTACTTACTATGTTCCCACCACTTTCTTGCTGTTTGCTTCTGTTTGATCTCCACCAAATATTCTAGCCATCCCAAAATCTGATATCTTAGGATTCCACTCCCCATCAGGCAGAATGTTGCTTGCTTTCAGATCACTGTGGATAATTCTAAATCTGGAATCCTGATGCAAATATAGAAGTCCTCTTGCAATCCCCCAAATGATATTAAAACGCCTTTGCTTTCAAAGCCAGAGATATCAGTTTCGTTCTACTAATTTCTGCAACCAAACAGTAAATAATCCTCCAAAATAAAAGTGTAAGACAAAATAGACACTAACCTCCAATATCAACCGCCATCAACATATCAGGTAACTACACCATACACAAAACAACATTAAAAATAAACAGATGCAACACTAATTAATTAGGGTTCTAAAAATCACACCCTTAGCCAAAAACAAAACCCATAAAAATTTTGAACAAATGAAGTTCACTGCTGAAAGAATCGAAAGATGGATACGAAATTGGGTTACAATGTTTGCTGAATGTCTGATTCAGGAGTTGAAAGCTTGGGATGCGCAGGGGTTGAAGCAGAGTCCAAAAGACGATTATTGAAGAGAGAGGGCATATGGACTGGAAAAAAATGGTGTGGATAAAGGATTACAATGACTTACGCTAATATTTAGTTTGCACTGAAGCAGGATTTAACCGCTATTGAAATTTGAAAAGCAAAACGATTTTGCCAACTCTTCTGTCTTTCTATCTTCCAGTAATCAATAGGCAGAGAAACAGATGGAGTTGCTTCTCATGTATACAGTATCATGCAATTGAAAATTGAAACTTAATTACATCAATCTCTCCAAAACTCATTGAATTTCTTTCTACGTCAACCTATATATATAGGTGTGTGCAAATGCTCAATGGAATGTAAATCTAAACCATGCTGATTTGACCCTCTGTTACACCTTAAAATAGATTAATGACTCAAAGAGAAGCCATGTATGTATAGAATGGTTTGCCACCTTCCATTGATACCCATCAGAGAATGAAAACTTGAAAAAAAAAAATGTATAATGATGTTAAAATACAAGATGCTTTCATCAAATAATGTCAGTCAAAGGGTTCATTTGTTCTTTGACTATGCTACGACTCATCTAAATGCACTTAAAATAAGAAAAAAAATTAAAACTAATTTACTATTGTATTTTCCCTTCTGTGGACTTTTCTCTCAACAAAGATAGATTTCCCTTCTTTGGTTTGAGTCTTTTTTCAATGTTCATACATCGTGATTTTTTATCACGATTGTTTCCTTTTTGTTTTTGTTTACTTTCCTTCCTGGTTCGTATTCATGGCGGAAGATTTAGAAACGTTGTGGAAGCACTTTCAATTGACAAGTGATGAGGGTGCTGAAGTGGATTTGGGCAGTGTGTTGGGGACTCATCAAAATAATCTCGATCACTAGTGGGAAGGATCTTGTCATCAAAACCCCTCAATTTGAGAGCACTATCAGATGCGTTCAATGTAGCCTGGCGTCTTGCGAAGGGCTTTTCTTTGGATGAAGTAGGATCTAATATCTTTATCTATGAATTTCAGTCCAAGGCTGACAAGCAGAAAATTATGAGAGATTCTCCTTGGCATTATGATCGTAATCTTGTAATTTTGGGGGAGATCAGTGGCGATGAGCAACCATTTGATGTGTGTCTTTCACATTGCCTCTTTTGGGTCCGCATCTGTAACTTGCCGCTCAATTGTCGTGATCATGCCTCGTTTGTTAAAATTGCGACCAAGATAGGCGAAGTCCTTGAGGTTCATCCTTCAGATATCAATTCTTGGGGGAAATATTCTCGTGTACGGATTCGCTTGGATGTTACTGTTCCATTGAAGAGAGGGACTATCATTCTCAATAACAAAGGAGAATGGATATGGGTATACATTCGATATGAAAAACTACCAAATTATTATTAGTGGTGTGGTCGTTTGGGGCATATTGAAGATGAATGTGAAGCCAAACCAGAAACTGAAACTGCCACAGACTGGCCCTATGGTCCCTTCTTACGTGCTTCTCCTATTCGGAATCGTAGTAATACTAAAACTGTTGTTTCTCGTCCAAGTCTGAATCCGTTGTCCTCTGAAATTAAAGATGCTACTGTCTCAGGGCCCCCGAAGATGTCTGTTTGTAGAAAGTTGGATTTATCTTCAGTGGTTCAATAGGGGGTACAAGGAGATAATACTGATTCTTTGGGGAATACTGTTCTGGGCTGTTCTCCTCCGGGTAAGGCTGAATCGTCCCAACAAGTGAATCAGATTATTGTTACTGATGATTCAGCAACTTTTCGTTTCCAAGTTGATAACTTCAGTCTGTTCTACAGGTCTGAACAACAAACTTTCCCTGCGCAGATTTAAAAAATTGAGTCGTGTGCTGAAACTAACTGCAACTGCTAGTGAACACATTAATACGACTGTTGCTCTCTATTCACCTATCGGGCATAAGCGGAAGGGGAAGATTACTGATGATAGTACAATGAAACTGGATGTGTTATTTAAAAAGGGGCGTGTTGATGGGGTGTTTCATGCCATGGACAATGATTCTCCTATTTCTAGTGCGAATCCTACTGCTGCTGGTGAATCAGTTTGCGAGGCGGAGGTTGTGGTGCAGCCCCGCCCGGCCCAATGAATTTACTTAGTTGGAACGTCCGAGGCTTGGGGAACCCTTGGACGTTACGTGTTGTGTGTTTCTATATTCGAAACATTCCCCTGATGTTTTATTCATTATGAAGTCGGAGTTATCTAGTTCACGTGTAAATGGTTTAAAGCACTTGTTCTTGAATTATTTTATTTTTTCCGTTCCTAGTTGTGGTCGATCTGGTGGATTAATGTTGTTGTGCAAGAAATCCATTGATGTTTCGGTTCTCTCTTATAGTGCTAATTGTGATATTGCTTGCAATTAGACTTGGAAAGGATGTGGTGTTTATGGTTTTCCTAAAAAACAAAATAAATATAAGACTTGGTTACTCCTGGATCAGATTCTCCAATCTAGTACTTCTCCTTGCTTATGTTTTGGAGATTTTAATGAAGTTTTACATAGTTTTGAGAAGAGTGGGGGTCGTGGTTATGATTATAATAGTAGTGTTTCTTTCCAACGGGTTATTGACAAACATGGTTTTAGTGATTTGGGTTTTGACGGTGGGATGTATATCTGGGATAATGGAAGGAGGGGCACTGCACATGTTCGGGAAAGGCTAGATCGATTTTTTGGCAATGATAAACTGATGTCTCTTTTCCCAAGTTCTCAAGTTCGACATCTTCCTAAGTTAGTATCCGATCATTTGCCTCTATTATTTAACACAATCAAACGGTCTGGGCATGGCCAACGTCGGAAGAGAGTATTTCGATTTGACGCTATGTGGACTAGTGAACCAACGTGTCGGGATGTTATTCATTCAGTTTGGCATGGTGTTAAGAGGACTAGGTGTTGCGGGTGTATTAAACTCAAAGTTGGTTAAGTGTGCTATAGCATTGAGGAAGTGGAGTTTTGATTGTTTTTAGAACCTGAATCAACGAATTGACACCAATTTACAACACCTACAAACTCTTCAACAGAGTTCTCATTCTTCGGTGACTTCTGCCCAAATCCAAGCACTCCAAACGCAAACCAATTTACTCTTATCTCAACAAGAGGAATATTGGTGTCAGCGTTCATGTGCTCTTTGGCTACATTCTGGTGATCGAAATACAAACTTTTTTCTCCGCAAAGCATCTGAACGCCGGAAGCAAAATTACATCCACATATTAAAGACAAATTCTGGTAATTGGGAAGAGGGTCAGAAGGGTATTGCAAATCTGATTATTCAATAGTATTCAGAGTTATTTTCTACTTCTGGTGTGTGCTCTTTTCCTCATTCCATATCTGCTATTGGCTCGGTCTTGTCCTCTGATGATATTGAACTTCTTACTACTCCATTCACTGTGGAAGAAGTACTGTGTGCCTTGAAACAAATTCACCCAAGTAAGGCTCCTGGCCCTGATGGTACGAATGCTTTATTTTTTCAAAAATATTGGAATATTGTGGGTGGTGATGTTACTGCTATGGTACTACATTTTCTTATTTCTGGAGTGATGCCTGATAATGTGAATCATTCCTTTGTGACCCTCATTCCAAAAATTAAATCCCCGATTATTGTGAAAGATTTGAGGCTGATAAGCTTATGCAATGTTACATACAAGATTATTTCTAAGATACTAGCTAATCGGTTAAAAATGGTTTTGCCACTTTCGATTCATGAAACTCAGAGTGCATTTGTACCGGGTAGATTAATTACTGATAATGCTATCATTGCTTTTAAACTCTCTCATTCAATGAAGCATAAAATTAAAAGCAAGAAAGGTGTTATGGCTTTCAAACTTGATATGAGTAAGGCTTACAACCAGGTTGAATGGTCTTATCTTGAAGCTATTATGTTGAAGATGAATTTTCCTACTCATTTTGTGCATTTAATCATGAGTTGTTTGCGTTCCACTTCCTTTTCATTCCTTATAAATGGGCAACCTGAAGGCTTTATTAGGCTAAGTCGAGGTCTCCGTCAAGGGGATCCAATATCGCCTTTTTTATTTGTATTATGTGCTGAAGGGTTTTCATCAATGATAAGGAAAGCAGTTTTACAAGGTGCTATTCATCCTATTAGCGCAAGTCAGCATGGTCCTCCTATTTCCCATCTATTTTTTACTGATGATTGTCTTTTATTTGCTTGAGCCAATCATTCTGAATGTCAAGCCATTATAACTTCATTGCAGAACTATGAGTATGAATCAGGTCAGGTGGTCAATTATGATAAATCTGCTATCTCTTTTAGTAGTACTGTTCTGGAAGGGCAACGTTCACAGATTCAGAATTTGTTGCATATGGCTATTATGGATTGCCATGTCAGATATCTGGGTTTGCCAACAATGATTGGAAAATCTAAGAAAGAAATTTTTGGCTTTCTTAAAGAGCGGCTTTGGAAAAAACTGAAGGGTTGGAAAGAAAAATTGCTTAGAGGCCAGGAAAAAAAGTCCTTATTAAAGTAGTTGCGCAGGCTATCCCCCAATATATTATGAGCTATTTCCTACCACCCAAAACCTTTAGTGATGAGTTACAAAAGATGATTAATAATTTTTGGTGGGGTGATTTGACAGATACAAATAAAATTCATTGGCTTGCAAGTGAGTATTTAACCAAGTCTAAGACTGATGGTGGTTTGGGCTTCCGTCATCTTCATTCTTTTAATTTGGCCTTGCTAGCAAAATAAGGATGGCGATTTTTAATGAATCCTTCCTCTTTGTGTGCTCGGGTTTTGATCTCTAAGTACTATATAAGAGGTAATTTCGGAACTGCTTCTTTCGGTTACAACCCCAGTTATTTTTGGCGTAGTCTTATGCAAGTTAGATGTATTCTTCATGAGGGTGTTGGCTGGCGGATTGGGAATGGCCATTCGATTGATATATGGCATGATAAATGGCTTTATGGGGTGCATAGGATGAAACTGTTAGTAAGAAGATGGCTTGCTATTGATAGTCATGTGAGTTCTTTGATCGATTTTGATACCAAGTAGTGGCAGATTGATTTATTAAAAGAAATTTTCTCACCTTTTGAAGTGGAAGCTATCTTGAAAATTCCTTTGAGCTTCCGTCTTCCTTCAGATAGCCAATTTTGGTTATATACTAAGGATGGTTCTTATTCGGTAAAGTCTGGGTACAAGGTAGCGCTAAGTTTACTGCAGTCCTGTGATGGTGCAAGCTCATCGATCCACTCAACTAATGCTGTTTAGCAGTGTGTATGGTGCCTACAACTTGTTCCTAAGGTGCGCATATTTTTATGGAGAGTACTGACAGATTCCCTCCCCACCGTGCATAATCTTTATAGGCGAGGTATCAATATCTCCCATGGTTGCCTTCTATGTGGTTCTGCTAATTAAACTATAATCCATTTATTTAGGGACTGTTCTCAGGTTAGAGGGGTATGGCTGCTTTCCTCTCTTGGTTTGAGGGTTGATCAACTTCCTTATTTGACTGTGCGAGAGTGGTTTCAAAGTCTGATGGCTGGCGGAAATGTGCATTTATTAACTTGGGTTGTTTATGTCTGGTGGGGCATTTGGTATCAGCGTAACCAAATTGCCTTTGGGCATTCAGGACTTCATCCGTCTCATTTGCTATTGATGGTTGATAAATTGTGCCTGGATTTTAAGTCCGCTGTTGCATCTGGGTTATTCGTTTCTCCAGAGTGTTCTGCTATTACTCGTTGGCTACCTCCGTTAGGGCTGAAAGTGAAAATAAATACTGACGTTGCTGTCCATAGTCTAAACTAAAGGTAGGTCTTGGAGTTGTTATAAGAAACGAATCAGGTGAAGTTCTACTGTTAGCTGAAAAAATTATTGCTGACTATCTAGATATGGAGATGGCAGAACTCAAAGCTTTGTTGTTTGGTTTATCTTTGGCAGTGGAGTATGGCTTTTAGTATGTAATCTTGGAATTTGATTCATTATCTGCCATTAACAGGCTCAATTTTTATCAGTTAGGACGTGCTATTCTAGATATTCTATGTGAAGATATTCATCATCTTGCTGCACAACTTATACAGGTGGATTACTCTTTTGTTCGTTGGCAAGGAAATTATGTTGCTCACAATTTAGCATAAGGTGTTTTATCTACTAATTGTAATTTCGTAGTTAAGGGTTCTGTCCCTCCGTTTGCAAGGGATGTTATTGTTTTCTTCTTAATGCATCGTTATTTTATTCTCAAAAGAAAAAGAAAAAATAAATAACATAAATGGAGGCAACAGGTTCACGAATAAGAAGAGGAAAGAAACTGAAGGAGGTTAAAAAAATGTAACAGAAAATTAAACGAAAGAAAATAAAGGGAGGTAGTAACAGAGAGATGGAAAACGTGCTAGGATTTTAGCATGCCATTTATCAATATTATAGAGCACCAAAATGTGGTGCGCAGCTTTATTATATTATAAGTAACGTACCAAGGTATTTGCTTTTAAGTTGGATTCTGCTGAGCCTAATGATAGGCACACATCCATTCAAGGAACCATATATGGATGCATAGAAAGTAACAAAAGACCTTTGAAACTGGTTATCTGCACCAGTGTGAACACCTCTGCAATGCTTCTAGGGTTATTTCTTTTTATTTATTCATAGTATGTAGGTAGTAAGAAATATCCTTCCTCAGAAGAGCAATAAATTGTTGCAAGTCCTCGTTCCTTAGCAAGCCAAGCTTGCTTGAAAAGGACGGTGATCCCATATTGCTTATGAATGTCATGTAATACATACCTTTGGTTTGTTATTGATATTATTTCACAGTCATTCTTCGATAAAGCTCAAAATCCAATCCACAGAAGCTTGATGGTGACCATTTTGTGCATTTCTCCCACAAGTATGATTCCGTTTAAGGCATCTTATTTTGAAGGTTGGAACATTAGGAAGCATAACTGTACCAATAAATGGACAACCTTCTGAGGCACACTTTAAAAAGCATCTAATCAGGTCACTTTTAATAAAATGAAGTTCAAAGTGTTGTGCAATTGCAGCCTCTTTAATTGCATTCCAAAAAGCCTTGACATCAGGGAACTCCTGACTAACAACAAAAGTGTGGTCCTTCATGAGGCAACCAATTCAAAGGCAGAAGTCCACCACTTTAATGAAACAGTTAGTCATTTAACCTCACAAAAATGTTGTGCAAACATCAACATTAAAGAACAAATGTAATTTTAAACACGTTCTCACATGAGCCTCCTTTCAGAGTACTTGTCCACAGAAGACCTGAAAGAAACCAGAACATCATATTTCAATTTTCGCACAGGAAGCACTATTTTTGTTCGTTAAAGACTGATGGTTAAGTCAAGTGATTATGAGCATAAGCTAGATATAAATATGGAGATACAAAGTAATAATCACAATAAATACAAAAATTACCAGATATGATGGATCTTGCACCAAAATAGTAACATTGGATCTAAACAAAACCTGTGACAAAAATAATCAAGTAAACCAAGTTTAGAATAAAATGAGAATAACCAAGACTCAATCACATAACTGAAGTGAATTTTCAATAAAAATTAAAAACAAAATTAACTTGAAGTCGGGATATGTCATATTTTGCATCATCAAAGAAAAATATATCATCTTCCTTAATGCTAAAGTCTCTATAGAATGTTGAAGCAATTGCAGCTCTCAAAAGGCTGCACAATTCAATAACTCATTATTCTTCATGTACAATCATAATCATAAGAATAACCATAACCACAGATTTCTGTTTTATAACCATAAAGACAATAACAATTTTCATAAGAAACTATTTTGTTGTCCAAGTACATCATATGCTAAACTACCAATTACATAACCCACTTTAGGTTGTTCTGGCAATATCTAACATCTCCTATGCAAAAAGGACATTGCTATGGCTGGAAAAACAAATGTCATAATTGTCAAACATCTAAATTTCTACAAAATTAACAATTATCAAGATTCCTATGTATTTTTTCACCTTGTTCTGCTCCATAACTGCTATAACCTCAAAAGTGGACAATGCTTATAATCTCTGTTGAAAGAAAAAAAATAGTAATAATAAATAAACAAAGAAAAACGGTGCAAACTTTCTTAGTGAAAAGAAATGCTAAATTTTTTTCTTTTTTTAGGTAGTAAAGATGCTGACAAATAAAAAATTTAAAATTATATCTAGTTACACCTGAATCATAATCGTGAGCACTCCTCGTGAGCATCATTGCCTAAATCACTTAAAAAGGCACAAAAAGATGCTACAAGAGGTTGCTCGTGAGATGCTCGTGAAGGTGCTCATAAGCGTCACTAAAGACGATCGAATTAGCCTTAACTTTCTTCATAAAAGTTTTATCTAATTATCTTATCTTTCCATATCACTTTAAATCATCTTAATTGGACATCTTTATCTCAAGATATTTCTTAAATACTAAGAGCTGCTCAACTTAAGATGAAAGTTGCATATGCTGTCTTTGATTCAAGATTTGCACATCCAAATGAATTTAGATTTTGACAAGTAAGCTCAATTCAGAAATTTTAAGATGTCTACTTAAAATTTTAAGAAGATCACTTCTTCATCATAGAGCTTTAAGAGTGTCAAAATCTTCCTTGAATCTCAGAGGTCGATTAGCCCAATAGCATGCTTAACTCCATTTTGATTTGCATGATAGTCCTAGCTTATACACACTTAAACAAACATATTAAATGCTCAAAATTAAGATTTTTAAGATCAAAATCAAGATTGATTATTGTTAAGGTCAACAGTTAATATTAATTAAAAATAACTTTTTCTATCACATAAATTAAAAAAAAATAATTTTCTAATATAAAAACTTATTAAGAGGGTGTATCTTGTCTTTTTTACTCTTTAAGTTAGGGGTTAAATTTGCCATTTCAATTTCTTTTTGCTGACATAAGAAGTAATTAAGCTGCAAGCAGGTACCAATTTTACCCAGTTAGCACTCTAGCATAAGCAGTCCTATATGACGTAATGGAAGCCTACATTAAAAGGGATAATTGTCACTTGTTGTTGATTCATGCAAAAATAGCCATTAAGAAATCTTCTTTTATTCTGTTGATTCAAATGAATGCTAGAATAAAAGGCATCAATATTTGTTGATTCATAAAGGAATACCGAAAAGTGGGAAGAAAATAGAAATCTGGTTATTCATTCAACAAAACTATCTAAAACAACTAAAAATAACATTTAAATATTGTTTGGGAAAAAACCCTAAAAGAAAAAGGAGAAACCCAACAAAATGCATAAAAAATAAACATAAAACTTCAAACTGAATTTTGAGGCCCTAAACGATGGATTTTGGGCCTGAAGTTGTCATGCTATAAGTAAACCCTATAATACTTGTCCTGGGTCTCTAAGTCAACTTTATTTTGATATATTAAGGGCCCTGCAGTTCAATCGAGCCTGAAAGTTAGAACCTTTATAAGCAACATTGCACATTTTGAAATCTTTTCCAAAGTCCAAATGCTCCATATAATCCAGGGTTGGCTGGTCCGCATCACTATGGCTTTCAAAGTTCAGAAAATTGATTAAAAAATATTGAGACACCAAAAGAGAAAAACTTAAAAAGTTAAGACATAAAAAATGTAATTTTTTTTATGTTAACTCTTTTCATGATCAATGTGTTTATCAATCTTAAATCAACCTTGGTTTTGACTTTAATAATCAATTTTTATTGCTAATATATGTTTATGTGTTTACTTTAGTTAGGTTTAAAACTATGATCAATTTGAATTAGTTCAGAGTGAAAACAAAGTCATTTGGGGGTCGCAAGACTCCTCACAATTTTGTTCATAATCATGGATAACATCATTAGTCAAAGGAAAACTGAACTTAAGTTGTTACAGTGGTCAAGCCTCCTTATGACTCCACACATAATCATGAGTAGCACCCTCATAACTATAATTAGGTTCCTCATGATCATAAGCAAGCAAGTTGATTGAGATCAAGTTTATTTCAAGTGGATTTTTAAGGCAGTTCTCCTCACGATTATGAGCATCCCCGTGACCCCTCTTTTGTAGCTCCTAATATCTTGTTCATATAAGCAATTACTATATTTTTATTCCTCATAATTATGAGCAATCTCCTCACAATCATAAGCACACCTTAAACTTGAAAAAAATGAAAACTACATTCAATGAAGAATGAGAAGAGTGGAGCTTGAAGAACATATCTCCAACAACTAGTTTTTACTTCACAACTATAAATGCCTTTTAGATATCACATATAGGAGGTTGGACAAAGTGGTTGAGAACATTTATTATGCCCCTACAAGTTTTGTATTTTTATTTTTTTTAAAACTCTCTTTATAAATATTCAATTCTTCGTAAATAAACTTTTGTTGGGTATGTATCTTCTACTCTTATGAGAGTTGGAGTGAGTTAGTGATAACTGATAAGATTCTTCTTTTACTCCTTTCTTGGGTATAATCTATGGTTAGTGAGGATCTAATTCACCAAAG